>CM076572.1:852889513-853002013 GCA_034641835.2 Pinus albicaulis
AGTTTTGATTCTCTAGTAAGATCTAAAGAGAAAGTCTTTCTCCTCTACTAAACGTGACATCTCTAATAAAAATAATATTAACTAAATCCTTTTACTACCAATAATAATATTTTGTTCTCATTATTTCATATATATATATATATATAATACTAATTATTTTTATATATAGAAAAATTGATTTAAAAATATCACATAAATTTTAAATAAATTTAAATTTTTACTATTATTATCATTCGTTTATGGTTTATTAATTTATTATTATATTTTAGATATATATATTCCACTCAATGATAGTGCCAACCTTTCCACCACGCATATTAAATATTAAATATATTTCAATCAACAACAAGTGTCACCCAATCAGTGTTATGGACATCCACACCCAGAGGAAAAACGCAAATAAAAAAAATCAGTTGTACTGAAAATATAAAAATAGAAAGTTATGGACTAGGATTGAACTGTATATTGACAAGTTTTAAAAAGCTCAGTTTTAAAAAATATCATAAATTATAAATTAGTAATACTGAGTTAAAAGATGGGGTAATTAACAAATTAGTTTAATGGATAGTGATTAAAAGATTGGTTAGACCTAAATTTGAAAACAACGGTCGAAAAAAACAAGCATGGCGAGCATGGTTTAATGGATGGCAATTAAAAGATAAAAAAACAAGCCTGACGAGCATGGTTTAATGAATGGCAATTAAAATATTGGTTTAATGGATAGTGATTACAAGATTAGTAAAACCTAAATTTGAACCCAACGGGGGATCGGTGATTGTGATGAATGAAGAATTAGAAGAAGATATTCACGAAAGAAGAGGAGATGCCTCATGAATTGGAAGGATCAATGATTGTGATCGAATGAAGAATGAGCCCTGGAGGAAATTCAAGAACGAAGAGGAGGTGATCGAAATTTTTGCAGTCCCAAAAAAAAAAGTAGGGGGATGGACTGGATTATTTATGGAGATGGTAATTTTCCGTTTCCTTTAAATTGTTTGTCTATTTGTTTATAATTAATGGTTATGCAGCGAAAGGCTGTAGGTGATTGAGTAATTTTCTGTTCCTTTAATATGTGTGTTTAATTCATTTTAGAGAGACATTTGTGTAACTTGACAAATTTTTTTCTCTCTTCAATCTACAGGTTAAGCATGGGTGTTCTTTCTCTCTCCAGCACTGTTATGTTAAGTTAAAGTTGTCTATCTTATTTAGCGCTCCATAAATCTTCTGTATAGTGTTGTATGCATGAATGTCATGTGTAGTGTTGTGGTAAGTTGAAAATAATTAATATTATTTTATATTAATGGAGAAATGGTTACACAAGTTGTAACATATCTCCTTAGTTTAGGATTAGTTCCTATAATTTAGGAGTTTGTTTGCAACTTCCTAATTCCTAGTGTTGTACTTAATGATGTAATTTCTCATTCATGAATGTAGAGTAAACTCAGAGTGTTCTCTCTGTTTGAGTGCAGTCTCCAGGTGCAGTACTCACCTGTGAGCTGCAACTCCTTTTTTTTCAATTCAGTGTGATTTTTATCTTGGTATCAAAGCACAGAGTAGGGAGAGCCTTATTTACTTTATTTTTTTAGCATCATTGATTACAGAATTGTAGTGGCTGTGAGTACATAGAAGCTTTCGTAGAATCAGGTGGACTACAGTAACACCTGAAACACATGCCTCAGATGATTGATCATCTCTGAGCGGGAGAAAGGATTGGCGCGGTTTTTTCGCGAACAGTCGCGCCATTGGCGCGGGTTTGAAGGAGATAAGCGCGCCAGCGCGCCAAAATACGCTATTGGCGCGGAAGTACACGCAAAAGTCGCGCTAGTGTTGGGAGATACGTGCATTTTAATTTGGACGCGGATTTTTCACATCGAAGAAGCGCCAACCTCTTTCTCTTTGGGAAAGTCTGCAAATTTTTTGCAGATCGGCCTTGCCCGGTGGTGGCACATTGAAGTTCCGAATTCGCCTGGCGGTGGCAGATTGGACTTGCCCGGTGGTGGCGCATTGAAGTTCCGGATTCGCCCGGTGGTGGCAGATTGGACTTGCCCGGTGGTGGCGCATTGAAGTTCCTGATTTGCTTGGTGGCAGCAGATCGGACTTGCCTGATGGTGGCGCAGTGAAGTTTCTGATTCGCCCGGAGGAGGTAGATCAGATTGTCTATTGGTGGCATATTGAAGGTACGAAATTTTTTTCTCAACAAGACAGTGGTCAAGATCTGGTATGTGGTGATTTTTTTTTTTAGTATCCTGCAATTTTTCAGTTGGGTAGAATTATTCATCAGAGGATCAGAAATTTTATCAGTCCAATATGAATAACAGTATAGAATCGTATCTCCACGAGTCTGGAAAACTCGATGGATCTAATTTCACCAACTGGAAATTCAAGATACAGACATTACTTGAAAGCGCAAATGCGTGGTCGATCGTTATAGGAAATGAGTTGAGACTAGGAGAAACTGCACAAGAACAAGACTGGGATAAAAGGGAGACCAAAGCAAAGGTCATACTGAAGATGTCCGTCAAGGACAATATTATCCCGCATATTAGAGACTGTAAATCGTCCACTGACATTTGGACGACGATCAAGAACCTATACCAGACGCAGAATACAAACCGTGTCTTGTCACTCAAAGGCAAGCTATTTTCAATGAAGATGGAGGAGAATGAGTCCGCTGCTGGATTCATTGCTAGAGTCAAAGACCTGAAGGACAGATTGGGAGATATCGGAGAGAAAGTTTCTGATTCAGATCTGGTCACGATCACATTGAATGGAATGACAGATGAATATCAGATGTTCATCACTGGACTGGCAGCGAGGGAGAAAGCCCCTACGTTTGAAGAGCTGACAGGGATTCTGCTACAAGAAGAAGAGCGACGACAAAATTTGAAAACACAGAGCAATGATCATGCTCTGATGGCCAAAAGGCGACAGTATAGAGGGAAGCAGCCACAGCAGCAACAGCAACCACAACAGCAGAAAGGAGCCAACACGTTTCAAAAGAGTCCGTTTAAAGGTATGTCTGCTAATAATTTTCCCAGCAAGAAATGTTTTTACTGTGGAAAACCTGGTCATCAGATTAAAGAATGTTATAAGAGGCAGGCAGACGAAGCAAGAAATAAACTGAGAAAGCACAAAGGATACTTTGTTGAGGAAGATGAGGACCATAGCCATGAACTTCGACTATTTACAGCTGATTGTGCCCTTTAAACTTCAAAGGGAGATGAGGACGACATATGGTATGTCGATTCTGGTGCATCCTCACATATGACAGGTAAGAAGGAATGGTTTGAATGTCTTGAAGAAACTTCATGTGGGTCGAAAATCTATTTAGGAGATGATAGCGGATATGAGATCAAAGGATATGGTCATATTCCGGTAAAGTTACCTAGTGGTGACATTAGACACCTTAAAAATGTATTGTATGTGCCCGGAATTAAGAAAAATTTGGTCTCTGTATCTATGATCACTGATCAGGACATGCAAGTTCAATTCTTTAAGACTAACTGTGTCATAAAGGATAGCCAGATGGAAACAGTTGCAACAAGAGTGCGCGTGGGGAGCCTGTACAGACCAGATGTGAAAATTATGCCACAGCAAGCCATGGTCGCAACTGGATCGACAGTAGAAAATCTCTGGCACCAGAGATTCGGCCATCTTAATCTACAAGACCTCATCCTACTTCAGAGAAAAGGTATGGTCGATGGACTCCCTGTTTTCCATAATGTTCAGTTGGATTGTGATGGATGTGCATTAGGGAAAATGCATAGAGAAGAGTTCCCTTTGCATGTTAATAGAAAGGAAAGAGATATTTTAGAATTGGTGCATACAGACATATGCGGACCTATGCAGACTAGGTCACTAGGAGGTGCATATTACTTTCTCTTATTTACAGAGGATTGCACTAGGTTTTCATGAATATACTTTCTAAGTAAAAAGAGTCAGACCTTTCAGTATTTTAAAGAGTTTAAATCTATGATAGAAAACTAGACAGGAAAAAGAATAAAAATTCTCCGCTCAGATCAAGGGGGAGAATATAGGCTGGGAGAGTTCATGAATTTCTGAAAGCAGCATGGGATTGTCCAACAAGCATGCAAGGCTCATTACCACCAAAAGGCACGGGAGTGGCGCAGCGAAAGAACAGAATCCCTGGTGGAGAGTGCGTAAGGAGCATGCTTCAAGGTAAGGGTCTATCGAAATGGTTTTTAGCGTAATATTAGGATTCAAACTAGCAGTGAATCATTTAAGAATATTTGGGTCAAAATCTTACGCTCATATACCTAAGGCAGATAGGAAGAAGTTAGATCCTAAAGCCCTGAAATGTATCTTTGTTGGATATGGCACTGAGTTCAAAGCATATAAGTTATTTAATCCTGTGACTCATAAGGTTTTTGCAAGCAGAGATGTCATATTTCATGAACAGGTTGAAGAAGGAAAGGATGACTCTAACAGTGATTGGCACATTCCATTTCTAATGGAAGAAAACAGTGAGGATGATGAAGTGCAGGAGCAGAAACAAGAAGAAGAAGTAATAGGTAATGTAAGCAATGATGCAAGCCCGGAGAAGGCTGAAATAGACAGATTTGAGGTAAGTCCCCTACCAAGGAGATCAAGTAGGAAGACTCAATTACCATCCAGATTGAAAGACTATGCATTAATGACAAACATTTTAAACATTGTAGAACCTACAAATTATGAAGAAGCATGTCAATCTGATGCATGGAGGGCTGCAATGCATGAGGAAATTGAATCAATTAATAAAAACCATACTTGGGATTTGGTTGAATTGCCTGAAGGTAAAACCCCCATAGGATGCAAATGGCTATACAAACCTAAAATAAATGCAGATGGGAGTATAGAAAAACTTAAAGCTAGACTGGTAGTAAAGGGTTACTCACAGCAAGAGGGAATAGATTTCGATGACACCTTTGCTCCTGTAGCCAAATTAAACACCATTAGAATGCTAATTTCCTTAGCAACAAAACATAAATGGTAGCTACACCAGCTAGATGTTAAGTCTACATTTCGGAATGGTGACTTGAAAGAAGAAATTTATTTAGTTCAGCCTGAAGGTTTTGTGAAAAAGGGGCAGGAACATCTTGTTTGTAAATTGAAAAAGACACTTTATGGTTTAAAACAAGCACCCAGGTCGTGGTATGAGAAGATTGACTCATTTTTTGTACAACATGGCTTTCATAGGAGCTTGAATGATCCAAATCTGTATACCAAGTTTAATAAACAGAGGCAAATTATTTTGATTTCTTTGTATGTAGATGACATGATCATAACAGGGGATGCTAACAATCTGATCAAAGAAATCAAACAGCAAATGTCACAAGTGTTTGAGATGAAAGATCTCGGAAATCTCCATTATTGTTTAGGATTGGAAGTATGGAAAGATTCTGGACAGTCTTTTCTTACACAAGGGAAGTATGCCAGAAGCTTGCTGGAAAGGTTCAGAATGGAGCAGTGCAGATCAGCAGCAACACCATTGCAGCAGAACTTAAAGTTGAGCAGTGATGATGGTACTAAAGAGGTGGATGCCACTATGTATAGATAGCTAGTTGGCAGTTTGATATATCTCACTACAACTAGACCAGATTTGGCATACTCTGTTAGTACGTTGAGCCAGTTCATGTCAAAACCACTCGAAAGTCACTGGGTCGCAGCAAAAAGTGTGTTGAGGTATCTTAGTGGTACTAGTAATTATGGCATTTTGTACACTGACACTTCTGATGTTACTCTAGCAGGCTTTTCAGATTCAGATTGGACAGGTAACTTGGATGATCGAAGGTCTATCACAGGTTACACTTTTAGCATTGGATCCGGGGTCATAGCATGGAGCAGCAAAAAGCAAAGCACTGTAGCCTTATCTTCATGTGAAGCTGAGTACCAAGCATTGTGTGCAGCTACATGTGAAGCTATCTGGTTGAGAAGACTTCTCAACGATGCAGGAGAAGAACATAAAGAATCAACTATCATCAAAACTGACAACCAGAGTACCATCAAGCTTGCATACAATCCAGTTTTTCATAAAAATACCAAGCACATCGATACTCAGTTCCATTTTGTTCGAGAGAAACTACAGTCAAAAGAGATATTTGTTGAATATTGTAAAACTTGTGACAATATGGCTGATATATTTACTAAGCCTCTTGGGCGTGTAAAGTTTGAATTGTTTAGAAGGATGCTAGGAGTTCAAGATAATCCTTTCTCCATTAAGGGGGGGAGTTGAAAATAATTAATATTATTTTATATTAATGGAGAAATGGTTACACAAGTTGTAACGTATCTCCTTAGTTTAGGATTAGTTCCTACAATTTAGGAGTTTGTTTGCAACTTCCTAATTCCTAGTGATGTACTTAATGATGTAATGTCTCATTCATGAATGTAGAGTAAACTCATAGTGTTCTCTCTGTTTTTTGAGTGCGCTTCCGTGTGCGCACTCACCGTGGAGTCAACTCCTTTTTCTTTTCAATTCGTGTGTTTTTATCTCGTTATGTGGTGTAATTATTTATCTTAAGAAATGAATAATTTAATGTGAAACGTTTTGGTTAGATACGAGGGTAACTAATAATTTTTTTTAATTATTTATGTTGATGTGTGTTACAGAACTCTATTTCGAATCTCGGGACGATGGCATTAAGTTCAGAACATTGCTTGATGAAAAAACTAAACCCAAAAAATTATTCCATTTCCTCCACCAATAACACATTGCAGATTGCTTTAGCTACTCACTCCAATACAATTTGTCCATTTTATATCTCCGCTGGCTAAACAATCATTTTTCCATCAGTCTGGGTGGGCAGGATGTGGATCATTACGATTTAGTCGAATATATGAAATTTGTTTACAAACAAGTCTGTAATCTACCTAAAACCCTCCATGACAACCAGAGTGGGATTCATGAAAGAAGTACCGCTTATAAATATCATGGGATTTAATCTATATTTCAAGAATCAGATAATTGTTCCATTTTCGATATCAAACATGAGCCTCGCAATGATGGTTTAGACAATCTCTTCTTTTGCGGATAAGTTTAATCTCTACAGGTACGACAACTTTGGAAATTCTGGACACCCTATATACCTCCTACCAAGCCATTACAGGGTGTTTGTATATGTCTCTTCATGTGTGTTCTTTGTAATCGTTGGGTAGAATTATATTTTTGGCTTTAAACGCGTACCTTAACCAGAGCATGCTGAGGTTTTCCACTGCAAGATCATATACGTAGTATTTAAGTGTCACCCCGACGCCCTCAACAATGTTGCCCTCGCTTAACATGGGCACAACAACCACTTTACGTTTAATTTAAATTCATGTATATTCATTACTCATCCCAAATCTATCTTAAGATACCAACGCAAAAAACAAATTACTTGCATAAATATTTTCATTAAAAAAGTTTCAAACCATAATTAATTACTTAAATGAACAACAATAACATAACTTCATAATCTAACATGTCATTTAAAATTTTTAATTATACAAATTCCTAACTTAACAATATTTTTATATATCTTTTTTATAAATCAAAATTATATGACATATGGGAGAAATTATAGAAATCCAAATTCAATATTTGTATTAATTACTAAATTTTAAATTTTAATTCACTTTAAAACCAAAATTAGATATAATATTATTTAAATCAATATTATGAGAAATTCAAATTTAGTATCTTAAAGTTCATGAAGTCATGGATCTCTTAATATCTATCATGACTAACAACTTCCTAAATCCATGGTGCACGATGAACACATATGTTGTAGTGTTGGGTCAAATTAAGTTCATTTCATACTTATCTGCATTCTGTATTATCCCTCTTTTTAAGTTCCCTGCTTGTATTTTGTTTCTCTGTATCTCATTTTGAATCATCGGGTAACTCTGTTCAACAAACAAAAGTGTGCACTGTGAGCGACCCAAGTCAAAGTCTCGTACATGGAGTCCACTGAGAGCAAAGAGGGTAGGTGAGTGCAAAGCTTTGTATCAATCCAATTTTGTTCCGTTCACTATGCAATAGAAACCTTTAATTGTTTTTCATTGTTTTTGAGTTTGCTTTGTGTTCTATATTATCAATAGAAACCCTTCACTCAGCGAAACCTATTAGTCGCAATTCTGGAAAAAATACTGAGAGAAACTCGCAAAGAATTGCTAATCTGCGTAATCATGGTAAGAGATTCATATCCGTTGGTCAAAGAATTACAAAATTACAAACAATGATATGGTTTTCTGTAGAGCTATCAACTTGTCAACTAGGATTCTGAAATACAATTTTGGTTTTAGAAAAATATTATAAATTTGTCATATATTATGTCTTTCATATTTTCCTTAATATTATGTAAACCCTTATTATACTTCAAAAAAAAGCTCTATAGAATAGTGCATTGAAAAATGTGATATAAACTTATATTTTATATATCAAAATATAGTTGTATTTTTTTGTTTAGCTTTTTGAAGTTGTTCTCTGAGTAGTATTGACCTCACTATTGAATGCAACAATGTGAAAACTGATCCTTTTTGTGTTCATAGTTTGCTCTACCCAACATGACAAGATAATAAACTAGAAATTTCCTCAATACTCAAAGAATTAAGAATTGTATAGCTTTTGTGTTTGTTTAGGGATTTCCCTATGTGGTTTTCCATCAATCATCTTACTCATCTTACTCCAAACATAACAGAGGCATAACCAATTTCAAGATGATCTTCCCCAATCATCTTTGGTGTAACTTTACACTTTTTAGGACAATTACTAATTATATATGTTGAAAAATCATAAGAACCCTTAAATTGTAAAAAATTCACAACTCTAAATTACTATGAAATTTTGAAAAAAAAACGAAAGAAATCTAACAAGTAGACATGCAAATTTAGACATCTAACCGCATCCATGAATTCCACCCAATATTCTTCCACTCAATTCAGCATCGTGCATCATAATCCAAAATATTACTAAATTTATTCAACCAATGAAAAATGGCGATCTTGGTTTGACGGTTGACTCGAAATTGAGAAACTGAAGCAGATATTCTATTAATGCAAACGTAATTAGTACCCAGCTACACAGCACAGCATTAAAAGCGTAGCAGGTCTCGCTGTTAATTTACGAAACCCAATCCTATCATTCCAGTAATACAGTCAACGGGCCGAGCTGGTACGTCTGTATAAACTGTAAATAGACATGACAGTGAGCGCCATAAAGATGATGAGACCAACAAATGAAACAACTAGAGCACCAACTCCGTGGTGGCAGAACCGACCATATATACCGCAGAGCTTTCGCCACTGGGTGTGAGAATTTCCCTTGTACCCAACGTAAGCAATGGCGGCCGCTGCAGAGACGCCCGCCGATACCAGCGCCACCATCACCTGCACCCAATTATGAAATTCAATTCGAGATTTGAACATTTATAACGCAGATTTCAAACCTTCTTGCAGGTCCTAGATCTTTTAGCAAAGTAAAAGTAAAAGAAAAATGCATTACCAAATCGGTGACAGCGAGAAGAAAGGATGACAGTGTAGTAGAGGAAGCAAATTTGCGGGTTACGGAGAAGACCAGTGAAAAGAGTGTGTATCCACAGGCAACTGCATTCGCCACTACAAAGAACCTGCAAAACAATATATCATAAGGAAGATCTCAACATGTAACAACTTATAAATCTAAATATTTAATTATAATAAGTGTGGTGTACTTGAATTGATTTTAAAAATTTTTATTATAGGTTTAATTCGTAAAATTGGAGGATTTAATTATAATAAGTGTGGTGTCCTTGAATTGATTTTTAAAATTTTTATTATAGGTTTAATTTGTAAAATTGGAGTGTTTTAAAGATATTAAAACACTCGAGAAATTACAATCATCTAGAATTGTATCATGAAAGAAAAGTCATTTTGTGTATTAAATAAGCCATTTAATATAATAATTAGAAATATCATATTAACTAAGCTATTTAATATATTAATGAGAGTAAAGCCATAATAATTGTTTAATAAATTATTAAATAAATTTTTGTATAAATTTTTTATTTATAATATTATACTAAAATTTTCTATAATTTATTATAAGTAATTAAAATATTTTAAAATAATTGTTGTGTCTAAAGCTGCTTAATAGACTAGAGATGTTATAATATAATTTTATACAGAATTGCCTAATATAATATAGATGTTGTAATATAATGTTTTATAGATATTTTGATTTGGTCAAAATAGAAAAAAATAAAAAATGCCATATTAAAATAGAAATAACTTCAAAGTAAAATAATAAAAATAACAATTATATGTTATTAGTTTTATTAATTTTTGTTAAGTAATTAAAATACAAAATTGACTTGCACAAATTAAGGTTAGTCTTTGATCTACAAGTTTAAGAGAACCTATAAACCTATGATATTGAGACATAGTTTTTATGTAAACTATAATCTATTTGATAGAAATATTAAACCACCCTAATTCATCTTAACTCATGATCTACTAATTCATCAATTACATCTCAAGAAATTCGGCCATTAAATACATCCTAAATTTAACGCCTCTATATTTGAATTCGGCCATTTAATACACCATAAATTTAACGCCTCTATATTCACCCCCAAAAAAAACACAGAAAAGATAACTGAGGTGATCTAGTGCCCTGCTACCCACATACAGGAAAGCAGGCGAATATTGGTATTTGACAGGCCATGGCCCAACGATTGGAAGTATCACCGTCTGCTTGTTCGTTCCCATTACGATTGCAGCAGAAAACGTGCAGCCGATTGCCAGCAGTCTCAAGATGACATCCACCACAAAGAAACTGCTATTAACTCTCTGCGCATCATCCCCGCCGGACTTATTCTGTGTATAAGACCCTTCAGTCTCTGAGTAACCCACCTTCACTTGAGATGCCATTTTTTCCTTCCGCGCAACCATAAAGTCTGAGTCCTCTTTGTAACAAGAATTCAGCACCGATATGTATATATACAGCACAGCTGCCTACGTGGACGATTTGTAAGCTTACAGATTTATTTATTAGTGAAAGCGATAGAACATAAATTCTTGGTGGTGAGATTTTTTGTTTGGGATAAAAAACAAAAAATCTGGCTGCTAAGATTGTATATTTATTAAAGTACAGATGGGTGTATTGCCCGTCAATTTGAACAGCAAGACTCTGTACAATCAGTAATTCCTCTTGCAGAAGGGACTGGTTGCATTTATTTATCATTTGTGACAAAAACATTATTGAGATGGAGCAATTACAACTACTGCGATTTGATGGACGTGGATGTTTTGCATCCAACCGACTTATACCTCATTTCTCCTCAACTCTTATTTCATTTTAAGATAAAATAATCTCTTTTCACCCAACGGCCAACTGTTTTTATTACCCCCATTAGAGCTCTATATAGAGACATACGGCCCCGCTGGATCCCATATGAAATAATGTCGGCAGATTTTTTGCCCCAAGTTTCAAATACAAACACGCTGTCCCTATTGATCTATATGAAGTAATGTCCAAAGATTTTTTTCCCATATCTCGTGAATCCATTCCTATCTTCCAAACCAAGGATAATCCACTGGGCTCCTCGAAACAAGGATTCCTCCTCTAAATCACTACAGTTTGAAAGAAATTTTCTGTACGAATAGATGCCTCTTTGCCTCTTATTGAGAGGGGTTAATAATTTTGATAGATATTTATTTGTTTTTATCTTATTTATTTATAAAATAATATCAATTTTAAAATAAATTCATTTTATTTTAAAGTACAGATGGGTGTATTGCCCGTCAATTTGAACAGCAAGACTGTACAATCAGTACTTCCACTTGCAGAAGGGACTGGTTGCATTTATTTATCATTTGTGAGAAAAACATTATTGAGATGGAGCAATTACAACTACTGCGATTTGATGGACGTGGATGTTTTGCATCCAACCGACTTATATCTCATTTCTACACCAATGGTATTTTAAGACATTTGTTTAAGACAAAAGAAATTTTTTGTCTTAAAAAGTCACTTTTTATTTTAGTTATTTTATATTAAAATTTAATATCAATTGAATTGTCTTAAATATAAAATTTAAGACAAAAATAGTGTGAGACAAAAATAATTTGAGACAAAATTTTATATTTAAAACAAAAACAAGTTGAGACAAAAATATTTAAGACAAAAACAATTTGAGACAAAAATGTTTAAGACAAAAGTATTCAAGACAAAAATATTTTAAGACAAAATTTTATATTTAAGACAAAACGAGTTTGAGACAAAATATTTTAAGACGAAACTTTATATTTAAGACAAAAGCAATTTGAGACAAATATATTTTAAGATAAAAACAATTTGAGACAAAAATATTTTAAGACAAAATTTTAGATTTAAAACAAAAGCACTTTGAGACAAAAATATTTAAGACATAACTTTATATTTAAGACAATGGTGACTTAAGACAATGACAATTAAGACGAAAACCATTTAAGATAGTTAGCAATTAAGACAAAACCATTAGCATTGGGAAGTTTGCATTGAAATATCCATGAGTGGATAGTGGATAAAATTATATTTTTTATTTTTGAAAATCGATATTCAAACCACATGAAATTTAATCATGTCATATAGTTTATTTCTTTTATATTATATTTTTCTTTTTTCATTAAACCACATTCTAAAAATTTAATAAATAAATAGATAAAAAAAATATTATTTTTTGGTTGGCAACTCAAGGGGATTTGAACTTTGAATCTCTTGTTAAAACCATCGCTGCTCCAACACTAATATTCTTGGGCATATTATGTTTTTTCCTACTAACCGCTCCAAATATATACAACCTCTAAGAACTAGTAGGGTCCAAGGAAAAGAGCTACAAGTTCCCCAAATCCGATCTACATTTCATGGACAATCACATTTCCCCCAAATGTCCTCCACATATTTTCCTTGGTGTATTGGAGTTTGAAAAATACATAGGATGCCACAAGTAATCCTAATCATAACACTCAACTTTCCTAATGACTTAGGAGGCCTTACAAATAAAAAAACATCTTAACTTATAATGCCTAAAATTACTAAAATTTCCTATCCCAAATATGAAATTAGAAATTCTACAAAATTATAGGGCAACATGGAAACCAACTTCCTCTTCCAAAAATCTCTAAGACCTTATGGAGGACAATTACAAATTTTGAAATAAATTGTTGAAATTATGCTCTTGCAACAATAGCTACCAATGTATCCTTGTAGGCCACCCCCTTTAACAATAGTAATACTAATGTCCTTTACCAGCTAGAAGGAACTCCTTACATAATTCTCTCTTAGATCCCCTTAAGCCATTGCAATGATTGTCTTTGATGCCTACCTAGTTGCAAGCACATTAAGAAGCAATGTAGCATATTGTTGGTTGAGGATTTCGATAAGTATGTGATTTTGTTGACATCTTGTGACTGTCCCATATGTGAATATATAAAATCTTGGATGCATGTCGCCCTGACACTATAACATGACTTAGTATTGCCTATCATACCGTGTCACTCCCTCCTCAAGACACCTAGAACTCGCTAACACTCCCTGTCACACACTCTTATTCATTCATTTATGAATTTTGACTTAGTGCACCTCTGTTATGTTTTCCTAGCACTCCCTAACACTCCTTAGCACACACTGGCACACCTAGGCACTTGGAACAACTTTGTATGCTTCCCTAGCACTCTAACATGCCTTGGTAATTCCTAGAATACCGTGTCACTCCCTTCTTAACACACCTAGAGCTGGCTTATACTTCATTTCCATGCATTTTAAACTAGTGCCCCCTTGTGTTTCCCTGACACTTGGCCCTCACACTCCCTAGCATGTGTTCATGCCACACCCTGGCACCTGCCACATCTTGGCATGCCTATCATGCCTTGGAACTGCCTAACATTTCTTAGTACTTCTAGGAATTCCCTGACACACCTTGGTATTCCTTAGCTTTCATGTCGTCATAGATAACCTTGCTTTTTTTGTGACTTGGGAACCCAACCAAGTCATTGGAAAATCGATGTTGTGCCCAGCCCAAAGTTTCCCTTTGTTTGAAACTACTTTGTCCAACCCTTTATGTAACCATAGGCTTACCTCCTACAAGTCTTATTCTGACCTTCCCCTAAGACGCTTTATCCTTGAGACACTTGGAATCTGTTGACACTACTTGGCACACACTCTTATTCGTTCATTTCCATGCATTTTGACCAAGTTCTCCCTTGCAATGTCCTGGCACTCCCTAACAGTCCTCAACATCCATTGACACTTTCTGGCATGTGTTAGCATGCCTTTTCATTCCTTGGCACACATTGACACTCCTTAGTTATCATGCCCTCACAATTACCCTTACTTTTTTGGAACTTGGGAACCAAACCAAGTCTTGCCTTGAATATAACAACTTGACCAAGTTACGGTTACTACAACTAGATTGTGCCTTGTTCACCTAAGAAATGACTATAACCCCTCACCCATTTAACCCCCTAAACGCTAAACCCCTAACCCATTTAACCCCCTAAACCCCTAACTCCTTAAACCCTAATCCCTGACCCCTAACCCATTTAACCCCCTAAACCCCTAAACCCCTAACCCATTTAACCCCCAAACCCTAACCCCTAACCCCTAAAATACTTAACTGCTAAATCCCCTAGTCCCCTAAACCTATAAACATGTAACCCATTTAACCCCCTAACTCAATTAATAATTATTGCATGAATGTACATTTGTTTGTAGTTTTATTTAAAAGGTTGAAATTCTCTCAAGAGCATATAGAATATATCCAAAAGTTAAAAAAATGAAAATTTTGCTTACCTCCACAAGGTATCATCACACCCGGATAGGTGAAAACATACAAGTCTAAATCTTCTACCTCTAAGTCTCCATGGCACTTCAACATGTCAATAACATACTTGCAACAATGCTTAATGAGTTTTGTCTATTGGCTAAAGAGATGTACATCCATCCATCCAAAAATAAACATCTTAATCAATCCAACACCATAAATTGTGCTAAATAGTTCATCATGTTATTTCAAATATTGCAATATTTTCTTATATTAGCTCACATATTCCTTGAATATTTGAAAGCCAAACTACCTTAGCACAATATACCAGAAAGATTTGTACTCTAAAAGACAAAAAAAGACAACAAACTAAAATAGGAACTTTAACTCTAATCCAGACACTTCATTCTTAGCAACATGATATCTAATGAAGATGATATGTGGAAAAAAAGGCTTCATATATTGTCTATCACATGTTAAACCGAGTGAACAAACACATGCATAGAAAACATCAGAAATAGGGTTCATAGATCGACTTGTATTATATGGTTTCAAACCCTTCTTATCTCCTTCAAGGGGGTTTCTGAAGGTCTTAAAAAAGACTTCCTTTTGCTAACCAAATAGATTTTTTCTTTCACACATGTATGGAAACGTACTTTCCAAATCATATTGTAATAGATTCATAAGGTGATATTATTGGTATTAACTACACCTTATTTGGAGACATCATTTTTATTGTAGGGGTTGGTACCTTTCTATTGGATGTGGTTGGTGATGTGAACACTACTCAACCTCTAGTAAAGATTCATACTAACTCTAACAAGCTTATGGATGCTTTTTTACAAAGGGAGACCCCTCTAAGCTTAACTCATTGGATTCTTTGTTTGTTCATGCTAATTATTGTTCTCAACTTTCCTTCTCCAAGGGGTTGAGACTATTTGCTTCATTTATTTTACATGGCCCAGTGAAAGAAAAAGAATGGAGATTGTCTCCACATCTTTTCCATTTCGCTAAGTTACAAAAAAAAGAGTCAAATTCCATAGCCAATAGACTAATAGTCTCTTGATACACCTTTAGTGAGCTATGCATAGCTCTCACCTATCACTGTAGCTAAATGAAATGACATCTAATAGCTCTAAGACACCATTATAAATGGAGTAGTTGTGAAGTTGTTGTTAAATGATCGCCTCCAAATGTTCAATTCTCATGAATTTTTGGGGAGGGGGGTCTTTTGGTGTATTGAGCGAGGCAAGGGGACATAAGGGTAGCATGGATGGGTAGAAGTGAGAGGTTCGAGCATGGTTTACTGAGATCTATAATCCTAACATTAGAGAATGAGAAGGAGCCATAAGGCCTTGTGGCGTAGGGGCTAGGGGACCTATAGGTAAGGCAATGAGAGAAATTGATAGGGGAACCCCCAATAGTTGTGACAAGGGGTTAGGGGCCACATTATCACAACCCATACGCACTTAACCCATAACCACTAAAGTCCCTATCCCTTTAACCCTAAAGCCACAATCCCTTAATCCCTACACCCATAACTCATAACAAATTAACCCCTTGATCCCTTAAACCCAAATCCATTAACCCCTTAACCCCTAACCACTAACTTAGAATCCTTGAACCCCATAAACCCTAATCCCATATCCTCTTAGACCTTGACCCTTAACCCATAACCCCTAACCCCTAAACTCATTAACCCCTAACCCCTTAACCTTCTGACACCTAGATAACATAACCCTTAGGCACTTAACCCCTAAATCCCCTAACATGTAAGCCCTTGATGGTTAATATTAACCCCTAAATCCCTTAACCACTAAGCCATTAACCTCTAACTCTTAAACCCCCTATACCTCAACCCCCTAACCTCTAAATCCCATAAGCCCTAACCCTTTACCCTTTACCCTTAACCCCATGCTCCTAAACCCTTAAACCCATTAACTCCTAGAACCCCTTATCCTTTATCCCAAACCATAGGTGCTCCAACGCTAATATTCTTGGGCATATTATGCTTTTTCCTACTAACCGCTCCAAATACAACCTCTAAGAACTAGTAGGGTCCAAGGAAAAGAGCTACAAGTTCCCCAAATCCGATCTACATTTGATGGAAAATCACATTTCCCCCAAATGTCCTCCACATATTTGCCTTGGTGTATTGGAGTTTGAAAAATACATAAGATGCCACAAGTAATCCTAATCATAAGACTCAACTTTCCTAATGACTAGGAGGCCTTAAAAATAGAAATAAAAACATCTTAACTTATGCCTAAAATTACTAAAATTTCCTATCCCAAATATGAAGTTAGAAATTCTACAAAATTATAGGGCAACAAGGAAACCAACTTCCTCTTCTATAAATCTCTAAGACCTTATGGAGGACAAATACAAATTTTGAAATAAATTGTTGAAATTGTGCTCTTGCATCAATAGCTACCAATGTATCCTTGTAGGCCACCCCCTTTAACAATAGTAATACCAATGGCCTTTACCTAGAAGGAACTCCTTACATAATTCTCTCTTAGATCCCTTTAACCCATTGTAATGATTGTCATTGATGCCTACCTAGTTGAAAGCACATTAAGAAGCAATGTAGCATATTCCTGGTTGAGGATTTCGATAAGTATGTGACTTTGTTGACATCTTGTGACTGTCCCATATGTGAATATATAAAATCATTTTTTTTGTACTAGTTTAAGGATTGATACCATCAAGTGTGTGCGCTAACATGGATGAAACACTAATTTCATGTTGTATATATTGTAATGTAAATGAATAATCTCTTCTAGAAAAGGCTCCACTCATAATGCCATTTCGCAAATGCTTGCACTCAGTAATCGTGGTCAAATTTTAAGATGCCATGTTCTCGTAAGGGTAAACCTACCTATCCATCTCTTTAAACACACACATCACACATGTTGGCTTGATCTTGTGCTTATTGTGGGGAAAATGTTGTTGCAGTGGAACCCCCAAATCAGGATTTATTTAGCTTTAATCTCTGATTTGAAGGGTAGATTTAGAAATATTCGCCATAATACATATATAAAATATGTCGGTTTCTCCATAAATTTCCTAAGAGAAACTCCCCAACACAACAAGTAAAATACTTTTTGCAGTCAAAGAGATTAAATGTTGCTAGTCCTTTTTCAGAACTAGTACAAACTATAGACAATCCCAAATGCCTCATTTTTGGGCTATCAATATAGTATCCATTTAAATAGACACAAGCATAGTTTAATAATAGATAACTAACACAATCTCAATGAAATACTGTGAGTAGAGAGAGCCACAGTTATATATCTAATTTAGTCGAAAATGGATTGATATCTTCCTCAATGTGGACTGCCAGCTTGTTTCCCACTTCTTCAATCAGGTCATGGTTGTCTTGGATGCCCTTGTGATAGTATGAAACTACCAAATCAAATGCCATCAGCTTTATCCTAGTGACCTCCATTTCTTTGTTCAGTTCTTTCAGGCCCTTCTTATTTCTGATTTCTCTCTTCCAATTTATAAACACATACAAAAAGGCATTGACAGACCTCTTGCTTTAATGCAATGGCCACAACATAAATAATTCTCCATGGAAAAAAATTCTCGAGGTCCTGCAATGGCTACAACGTAAATACTTCTCCAATGGCTACAATGTAAATGCTTCCTTGTGTTTCCCTAACAATCCCTAACACTTCCTAGCACATGTTGGCACACCCTGGCACCTGGTACATCTTGGATGCATATCGCCCTGACACTATAACATGACTTAGTACTGACTATCATACCGTGTCACTCCCTCCTCGAGATACCTAGTGTAGAAATTATATAACTAATGTGTTATATATCATAGATTCTCCTGATCTCACACTATTTAACTTTATGCAAAATACATAATCATTCCACCATTGATCATTTGTGGAAATTCAAAACTAGATCACAATGCATACACATGAAGCAATAAAAATCAACACACATAACACAGTTGTTTAACGGGAAAGCCTGAAGCTAAAAACCCCAACTATCTGTATAATATATTTCATAGAGATCATGTAACTATCCTCATACAAAGCTGAACATATCAAGCTCTCAGTACAATACAATCGCTACACACTATCATGAAGAAATTTGCAAATCTATGCACCGATTTCTTACCTCCTGATAGCCTGCCTCTATTGCTCAATCCTTGTTGAAGAATAACTCTGAATGACTTCAAATTACCCTTGCCTTGACTGCGCAACCCTGATTGGCATCTCCAATGGATGTGTGATGCATTGGATGCATCAACATAGTCACAACTGATAGTCACACTTCCCTTTCACCTATCTCTCAACTGAGTCTCCACTGGAACTCCCATGCAAGTAGTTAATTGTTGTCTCTGTTCAGTTGATTAATGAGTTATTATTTGTGAATTAATTTAACTAATTAATTCACTCCACTCCCACTAATGTATCAATCAGTTAGAAATAGACACAATTAGTTCAATTGAGTTTAACTCCAAGGATGTAGTTAAACTGAAACAAACTCCATGAACTACTTCACCAACTCCATCATAACTCTACCACTTGAGCCCGACTTGAGTCCTCCATGCATGAACACCAGTAAACCCTAGGAATTGTGTAATTCCTTCAACTAGCTGATCTACCACACTTGTTAATTGAAATTAAGTGCTCCAAGAGAATAAGTTGTTATTTAGGGTCTAATTATTATTAAGAGCTAATAATAATTGACACTTCTATTTTTAGATCAACGATCTATAAATAGACTTTGCCCAATATGTCTAAAAATAGAAATTCATCTATTTTTCCAACTTGACCAACCATCCACAAATAGCATCCTGCAACTTCTGAAATATGGTCTCCATGTCTAAAAATAGACATAGTCTAAAAATAGACTTGCGCCAAAAATAGCCTGCGTGCCCACTTAGTGAAGGCAACTCTTTTCACTAAGCTCATCATCTTGTTGAATCTCAACACCTAGAACTCGCTAACACTCCCTGTCACACACTCTTATTCATTTATTTATTAATTTTGACCTAGTGCTATGTTATGTTTTCCTGGCACTCCCTAACACTCCTTAGCACGCATTGGCACACCTTGGCACTTGGAACATCTTTGTATGCTTCCCTAGCACTCTAACATGCCTTGGCAGTTCCTAGAATACTATGTCATTCCCTTCTTAGCACACCTAGAACTGGCTGATACTTCATTTCCATTAATTTTAAACTAGTGCTCCCTTGTGTTTCCTTGACACTTGGCCCTCACACTCCCTAGCATGTATTCATGCCACACCCTGGCACCTGCCATATCTTGGTATGCCTATCATGCCTTGGAATTGCCTAACATGTGTTAGTACTTCTAGGAATTCCCTGACACACCTTGGTATTCCTTAGCTTTCATGTCGTCATAGATAACCTTACTTTTGTTGTGACTTGGGAACCCAACCAAGTCATTGGAAAATAAATGTTGCGCCCAACCCAAAGTTTCCCTTTGTCTGAAACTACTTTGTGCAACCCTTTACGTAACCATAGGCTTACCTCCTACAAGTATTATTCTGGCCTTCCCCTAACACACTTTATCCTTGAGACACTTGGATTTCGTTGACACTACTTGGCACACACTCTTATTCGTTCATATCCATGCATTTTGACCTATTTCTTCCTTGCAATGTCCTGGCACTCCCTAACACTCCTCAACATCCATTGACACTTTCTAGCATGTGTTAGCATGCCTTCTCATTCCTTGGCACACATTGACACTTCTTAGTTCTCATGCCCTCACAATTACCCTTACTTTTTTGGAACTTGGGAACCCAACCAAGTCTTGCCTTGACTACAAAAACTTGACCAAGTTATGGTTACTACAACTAGATTATGCCTTGTTCACCTAATAAATGGCTATAACCCCTCACCCATTTAACCCCCTAAACCCTAAACCCCTAACCCATTTAACCCCCTAAACCCCTAAAAACCTAAACCATTTAACCCCCAAACCCTAACCCCCAAAACCTAACCCCTAACCTCTTTAACCCCTAACCGTTAAAATCCTTAACTGCTCCCCTAACCCCCCAAACCACTAAACCCCTAACCCATTTAACCTCCTAACCTCTAACCCCTTAACCCCTAACCCATAAAATACTTAACTGCTAAATCCCTTAACCCCCTAAACCTATAAAACCCTAAACCCATTTAACCCCGTAAACCCTAAATATCTAACCCTTAACCCCTTAAGCCATAATTCCCAACCCATAACCCATTTAACCCCCTAAACCCCTAAATCCCTAACCCATTTAACCCCAAAAACCCTAAAGCTCTAAACCCTTAAACCCCTAAACCACTAACACCTAAATCCCTAACCCCTTAACCCCTTAACCTCTAAACTGTCAACGCTTAACCATTAACCCATTAACCCCTCACCCCTAACCCCTAAAATCCTTAACTTCTAAATCCCCTAAGTCCCTAATCCCTAATCCCTTAACCACTAGCTCATTATTCACCTAACCCCTAACTGCGCTTAAATCCCCTAACCCCTAAGCCCCTAATTCCTAATCCTTAACCACTAACTCATTATTCCCCTAACCCCTAAATGCGACTAAATCCCCTAACCCCTAACCCCGCAATCCATAACCCCTTAACCACTAACTCATTATTCCCCTAATCCGAAGCCCTAATCCCTTAAATACTAACTCATTATGCCCCTAATCCCTAAATGCGCCTAAATCCCCTATCCCTTAAGCCCCCAATCCCTAACACCTTAACCACTAACACATTATTCCCCTAAACCCTAAACCTCTAACCCCTAAGCCCCTATTCCCCTAACCCCTTATTATGCCAGGCTCGTGGTGCTTTCTTGAGGCCATACAAGGATTTTACCGCTTGCATGCTTTATGTTTTTAACCCTTCACAAAAAATACTTCTGGTTGGGACACAAAAACATTCTCTTTCATATCTCCATTCAAGAAAGCAGTTTTTACATCCATTTGATGGAATTTCCAACTTTTTGAGTTTCTAGGGCAAAGAATGTCCATATGGTATCCCATTTTGCTATGGGGGAAAATTTATTCTCATAATAGACCCCTTCTTTTTGTGTAAAACCTTTTGCCACAAGCCTAGATTTATTCTTTTCAAGTGATCCATCTTCTTTATACTTGTTTTTGAAAAATGTTAGCGCTTAATTTAGCAAGGGTCCTAGGAGGGGTTCCAAAGGGACTACTACTAGATCAAGTGGAAACAATGGGACAAGGACCCATTGTCACCTCATTCAATTTCCCCTGCTCTTTATGAACTTTCATTGATGGAAGGAGTCTCGGTATAGGGAAATTACTAGAATGATGAGACCAATAATGATGCACAATGTGATTTCCAATGCCCATTCAAAGAAGAGGATTAGATAATAGGTTCCCTACTTTAGAAGCAAAAGAAGGACTCTCCAAGAAAGGCTTGAGGGAAAGATGACCTCGGGTTTAGGAATATTAAAAAATGATGAATGCCTAAGATCAAAACTTCCAAAACCCCTCTCTTGTGATTGACGTGTTTATACTAGGCTTCAAAGTGAGGCAAGTAAAAATTCAATTAAAGTATGAGCTTTGGGAGAATCTAGGGTGACTTTCCACGAATTGTTTTTTGAGAGAAATACTATAAGAGACTAAGGTTTGGGAGATATACCATGGTAAAGGCTCATCCAATGATCATTTATAGTTAAGATAATAGGTTTTGAATGATGAACTAAAAAGTGAAAACCTTCAAGAAATCCTCAAGTCAAAGGAGCATCAAGGGTTCCCTCTTGGTGTGATAGTTAGGGCATCAATTTATTTGAAATTCCACCATCGTATTTTGTTTAAAATTGGAGGATGCCTAGAGCTCTAATTCCACCATCCCCTAACCCCCTAAACCTCTAAACGCCTAACCCATTTAACCCCTTAACCTCTACCCCTCTAACCCCCCTTCAACCCACTAAAAATATGTGGATGACACTCTTCTTATGGGCTCTCCCTCAGTCAAAGAATCCCTTTCCTGGAAAAACAAAGAAAACACTGAATGGAGGGAATGACTTAAGGCCCCGGAATGGGTCTAGCAAAATCACTCTCAGGATTGGACTAACCTAGCTGATGAGCTAAGGAAAAGGAAGATTCAAAGGGATGATCAGCCGGGCAAGCTAAGATGGGGCTCTAATGCGGCTGGCCACTTCAACATAAAAGAATCATATGGCCTCTTATCTAACTCCACTCACATCCCCACTTAGGATATATGGTGTGTCCATCCCTTCACATCGCCGAACTTTTGCAAGATCTAGAATCTAGACAATCAATGAACTCACGCAGCCATATCGGGTGACATATTTTGGATGATTTACCAGTGAACTGATTTTAAGATGTATAAAAATATAAGTGAAAAACAATATGAAACATTTTATAAACTTCAAATAAAAATATGGATTGATTAGAACTTTTGGGATGAGGCTAAGGAATGCTGCATAATAAAGACTCTAAAAGTGCATTGGTTGCCCGAATATATGGTAGTTGTTCTTTTCATTTATTTTTTAAGCATCCTGCAAAGAAAAAGGTTATGAGGAATTATGAGGTGATGTGGATAAATGTGATATATTTATATAACTTAAAGGTATTAATTTATATTAAGTATTAAATCACTCAAATTTTTATTTATTTTATTTTATTATATGTTTTATAGTGATAAAATAAAAAAAATTATAAAAAATAAATGAATTATATTTTTAATTAAAATTATTAGTATTAGTAAAGGCTCCTTCTAGGTCTCCAAATTTCTCTACCTCTTCAGTGATTAAGAGGTTCCATTGAGTTCGCAGGCTCTGGATGAGAGATTTATGTAGTGTTCTGACTTGTCCGAGGTCGATTCCTTGAAATTATCTCTTGCAACCGAGCTCTTCCATCAAGGTCCGAACATGCCAGGGAAGAATCATTTGTTTGTGCGCAAGCTTTGAAACATTATGGAGGCAATTAAATAAGGATGTGATTATGTGAGCAAGGTGCAGATCAATAACTTGTTGTTCGAAATGGTTATTGGTCTACATCGGTTTCCTTGGCTTTCACGGGAGAATTTGTTGTCTTTATTTCTCTCTGGTGCTCTTCATTCGACCTTTGTTAGTCATTGGTATTATCTCGTGGCGATTGGTAGTCAACCACTCATTATTTTGGCAAGAAATTGGGAATTTGGAATTGAACTAGTTAGTGATAGAGTATGCAATTGGAAAGACCCAATGATGGACAATACCATTTGTGAAGGTGGAGCAGTGGGATCCTCAAAGTTCCCCCTAGACCTACACCTTCCTATAGTATAAACTCTCACTCAATACAAACAACAACAATAGATATATATGGTTACTAAAGGAAAACAAGAAGTTATTACAAAGGGGGCACCATCGTGAACTATTTCTAGTAGGTTGGAACTTCATAATAAGAAAAAAATAGATATCATGGAGTAGTGCCACAGTGTTGTGTTGACTTGTTGCTCATACATTTAATGCGCTATTCTGAGTATTACATGCTGAAATAACACATATTTTAGAAGACATGTGCCTCACTAAAGATACTTTAAACACAATTGTCAATTAAAGGGAAAACATTAGCTACAAAGTGTTTTGAGGAGATGTGTGCTTTCAACAAACCTAGTTTTGAAAGAGAGAAAATTCACTAGAGAGAAATTGTGACATCCAAAATGATCTAGCACATAAGCCTTTAACCCACAATTTGATCCTCTTCTATTTCATCCATTACATTCTTTATCTTCATATTCTGTTCTATAAAGGAGAGGTGAAAGTCCTCATTCTAGAGGGTGGCTTTACTACATAGGTGTCAAAAGCTTCTCATCATCTGCCCTCATCCATTTCATACTTGAGAGCACTCCCACTACATGCACTTGATAGGGTAGCCCATGGTATAGTGTCTCTATGATTTATTTTCCGACACTTCATTCACATATCAAATGAATTATAATATACTTATTTTATAGTTCTTTGAGTTAATGTGTTTGTTTTGTATATGTTATCATGCTACAAGGATTATGTTGTCATTACAATGCACTTATTTGAATGTTACTTTCATATTGGATGGATATTCTTTGCCACTTTTCTATCTAATCATAGGAATTTTAATTAGGAAATTCATCACTACCCTCTATAATTTAATTTGTACTAAAAAACACCATTGTATATTGGATTATTTTAAACTTACACCAACACAAATATCTTAAAATAATCCTTATGAATAAAAATAAATAGTAATAATCTTCATTAATTAATAAAGTTACTTAACTATTGATAAAAACACTAAAAGATGAAACAATAACAACAATTATATCACTAGCATATAAAGATACTTTATAACATTTTTTTAAGCCAAACTAATATTTTGTTTTAAAATCCTAAATTATCATTTGAATTATTTTAATATAAAAATTAAAACTTTTTAATGGTCTTAAATTAGAAATTAACACACAGTTCATTCAAAATTAACACAATTCATGCAAAGAGGTGGCAAATTGAAAAAGAGAAAAAATAAACAAATTCATTCGTTTTATTGCCGCCAAGTCTTAATCCAACATAAAAGAGGTCACATGTATAACACTCCCATGAAACCATAAGTCATCTGGATGAAAGCGGTAGAGAGCACTCAGGCCCAGCGCATGTTCATTTGTCCCTCCAGCCGCTTTGAAACATTTTGTTTTTGCCTTTACTGTTTTAACCAATCCCTCGCTTTACCCTCAATCCTTTCGCTTTTTCTGCAACAAATATTTTCCCGGCGGACAGAAGCCTTCGGGCAAAAGTCCATATTCATTGAGTTTATCGTCTCTCTGTGTTAAATGCAATGGCCATGAAGCGGGCGAGCTGTGGATGCGTATCGAACGAGGCCCTGGAGTGCGTTATGGGCTACCTGGAGGATCCGAGAGACCGTGGCTTGGTCTCTCTGGTATGCAAGAAGTGGTACGACGTGGATGCCTTCACAAGAAAGCATGTGACCGTGGCTTTTTGCTACTCGATACACGCCAGCGACCTCACCCGCAGGTTTACCAGCGCGGAGTCCCTTACGGTGAAGGGGAAACCCAGGGCGGCCATGTATAATCTGCTCCCTGAAGATTGGGGGGGTTATGCCAAGCCCTGGATAGACCCGATCTCCTTCACCTGTCTCTGCCTCAAGGCACTCCATCTGCGCAGAATGATTGTTACCGATGATGATCTCGCCACTCTCATCAGGGGCCAAGGTCACATGTTGCAGGAGCTCAAACTCGAGAAGTGCTCTGGGTTCTCTACGAGGGGGCTTGAGGAAGTGGCTCACGATTTCAGGTATGTGGGTGCTGAATTTTTGCGTTTCGAAGCTCAGGCTTGAATGCAATTCTGTGTCAGGGATTTTCAATTATTGGAGTTGACCTACTCTGGATTTTGGTTATAAGTGATCTGGACACTTTCCCAGTCACTTTCCCTTGGTGAACAACAGAAGTCCATTAGTTGGGCTCTACTGGCCAGATGTTTAGTTGGTTAAGCTAGAGAATATATATAAATCTGAAGCCCAATATGTTAGTTCTGCAACAGTTGTTAGTAATGCTAAGCTAAGCTTTTCATTGTTTACAAGGGTTTTGATGAAGAGGAGTACATATATCTGAAGCCCAATAATTTTGTGCTGCAACAGTTGACCTGCTACTAGTTTTAAGTTTTTCGGCAGCTTCCTTTAATTGTATGCATCTAAATTGGGTATTTAGACTTAGAAAACTAATCTATTCATTGATTACATGGGTTTTACTGAAGAGGATTATATATCTCTGAAACCCAATAATTTTGTGTTGCAACAGTTGACCTGCAAAGCTTTTAAGCTAAGCTATTGGTTTGTTAGATCGGTATAACGAAAGAGGAGTATGTATATCTGAAGCCCAATAAGTTTGTGTTGCAACAGTTGACCTGCTACTAGCTATAAGCTATTTAGTAGCTTGCTTTAATCGCATCTTAATTGAGTATTTTGATTGAAGAGGAGCATATGCCTCTCAAGCTTAATAAGTTTGTGCTGTGATATTTGACCTGCAATAAGTTTGTGCTGCAACAGTTGACCTGCAAAGCTAAGCTAAGCTATTCGTTGGTTACAAACTTACATGGGTTTGGCCGGAGAGGAGTACATGTCTCTGAAGCCAAATAAGTTTGTTCTGCAACAGTTGACCTGCTACCATCTATAAGCTATTTAGCTACTGGCTTTACATGTAGGCAACTAAATTGGGTAGGTAGATTTAGAAAACTAAGCTATTCGTTGATTACACGACCGAAGAGGAGAAGATGACTCTGAAGCCCTCTAAGTTGGTGCAATGGTTGACCGACAAAGCTAAGCTATAAGTTATTCGTTGGCTACATGAGTTTGGCTGAAGAGGAGTGTATACCTCTGAACCCCAATAAGTTTGTGTTGCCACAATTGACCTTCTACTAGCTAAGCCATTCAAGAGCTTGCTTTAGTTGTAGGCATCTAAATTGGGTATTTAGATTGGCAAACCAAATCCCTGTCATCTTTCCTTCTAAGTTCTCATAGTATCAATGTAATTGTAATATGTAAAATCCCCTAGTAAGCAATGGAGCGCTTACTGTGGTACCAAAACCCAGTTTCAATACTCCAGTGAGATGAATAGCAAAAACCTATGAGTTGGGCTCTACGGGCCACATGTTTGTCAGAGAGTATATATGTCTAAAGCTCAATAAGTTTGTGCAACATTTGAACTGCAAAGCTAAGCTAAGTTATTTTCTAGTTACAAGGATTTGGTTAACCGTTAAAGAGGAGTACATATATGTAAATCTAAAATTAACACGAATATATGACATTTGATTCTTTTAGATGCTTAATAAATCTAAAATTAACATGAATCTATGCTAATATATCTAAAATTAATATTAATCTATAGTATATACTAATGAATTTAAAATTATTAATATATGAAGAGATATCAACTCATAATTATCCATCAATTTGGCAATTTTTAATAAAAAACATTGACTGAAAGATACCACTGATCCACAATATGCTGATCTGTTACTTGTTTTATCTCTTAAAAATTTTATTACTGGTATAACATACCCCCTGATCCAAATATGCTGATTAGTTTCTTGTTTTATCTCGTACAAAATTTATTACTGGTATAACTTGTGAGTTTATCCGCCTGGTTTACAGTTATAAATTTAACAAAGTTCCGAATATGGAGTCTTAATCGAAACTAACTTAATCATTGCGCTAGTTGCAACTAATGAACAGTTAAAACTTGAGTTCCAGCAGTATGAGTTAAAATAAGATAATTTTATTAATGTATAACCTATGATTATAAAAGTAAGTCAATGAAACTAGAAAGTACGGCCAGAAGCATAAATTACAATATAGGAGTGCAAAAGCAACTCCTATACTGATGCTAAAATCAGAAAATCTAACCAGATAACTACCGGCTAAACATTTATCTAACAAGGCTAATAAGGCATAATAAATAAAGTGTGGGCACACAACATGATGCAAAGATACTTGAGTACTATAAGGAGAAGGCAGTGAATGCTGAAGCTGATTGAGAGGAGCTGATGTCAAGAAGTGCCAGAGCCAGCAGCCAAGGACAAGTGCAGAGCCCTAATCTTCCCCTTATCTTCATCAATAAGGGGCATGAGTGCCATAAAGGGACCTGCATGCAAATTTGTACCAACTACTTTCTCTTTTAATGCCAGGGCCCAGAATATAGTACTTGATCTAAACATAAAATACAACTCAAAGTGACTGACTGAAATATGAAAAATGGAAAGCCTAGAAGGGTATCTCTAAGATAAGGAATTGATCAACTATGCACAGGATCATAAATAGTATACTTTTCAAATTTGAAAATAGCTTTGAAACTGTGATGCGTATTAAATGTTTACAATTGTGAACCACTTAAGTATTACTTTCACTAGACTAAACAACGACCAAGAAGGAGCCCTTTAAAGTCATTTGCCTTGAAATTTCACTTGACTGCATGCTTTGAGAATTTGTAGAGTATTTTCCTGTTCTTTCTTATCAAAGTTCTCAAATGAAATTTTAATCAACACTGTATTTTATTTGTAGGCCTCTTAAGACCTTAATGCTGGACGAGAGTCAAATTGAAGAGGAAAGCGGGGACTGGCTACATGAGCTTGCTCTTAACAATTCTTCTTTGGAAGTGTTGAACTTCTACATGACAACATCAGAAATGATCAATACGAGTGATCTTGAGCTATAGTAACAAACTGTCCCTCATTAACATCCTTAAAGTTTGGAGACTGTGATATACTGGAGATGAGAGGTGTTCTGAAAAAGGCTACTTCATTGGAGGAGTTTGGTGGTGGGACATTTAACACCAGTGAACAGCATGCAACAGATACCAATATGTCCCAGATGATTACATTTCCTCCAAAGTTGACATCATTGCTAGGACTAAACTTCATGATGGATGCTGAGATGCCTGCTATATTCCCAAGAGCTTCTGCCCTTAAGAGATTGGATCTGCAGTACACATTTTTGAGCACAGAAAATCACTGTCAGTTGGCAGGGCTCTGCCCTAATCTTGAAGTTCTTGAGGCAAGATCTTAACCCATTGCTTATGTTTTTTTTCCTTTTCTTTTTATTAATGTTAATAGTACATCTCCTTTACTAAACAACTACTTGCACACTCTCATAAACACAGATCTTCCTCCATAGCCCTTCATTAGAAATAACTAATAAGCATCGGAATGTTGGGAATGTTTTAGTCGTCCGATATAGTATGGAAATGCCTTAGATGCAGGGGTGCTCTATGTCCATTTATATACTTTCTATCTATTTTATTTCCTCATTGACTACGTCAAGGCGATTAAAATGAGAACTTAACGTTTGAGTGGCAACATATTTTTTGATGATCTAGAATGATAAATAAAACTATGTTTTCAATATACTTGTATGAGTACTTTGACTTAGTAGAGGCCCTTCTGCCAAACTGATTTTAAATTCTTATAGCTTTTATACAAACTCTGAAATTTAGTGGTTTCTGTATTTTGCAGTATCTACTGCATTTACTATTTTGTAGTGTGGAAATTCCTTTTAACATTGCAGTCCTCTCATTGACCTTATAAAAATTATTGGAATAGAAAATGTTAAAGTCAATTTTTTGAATAGATCTGCTATTTACATGTAGAGCATTAATAGGGGAGATACATTTCTGTATATTTCTATTGTTTGGACTGAAAATAGCATTTTTTCCATCAAACAAGAAAAAGTAGTGTTGATGTAAAGCACATGTATACAAGAATCCTGATCGTCAGCTCTATAAAAGAAAAGGATGGGCTGAGACAATAAGTTTGATTGAAGAGGAGCATATGCCTCTCAAGCTTAATAAGTTTGTGTTGTGATATTTGACCTGCAATAAGTTTGTGCTGCAACAGTTGACCTGCAAAGCTAAGCTAAGCTATTTGTTGGTTACAAACTTACATGGGTTTGGCCGGAGAGGAGTACATGTCTTTGAAGCCAAATAAGTTTGTTCTGCAACAGTTGACCTGCTACCATCTATAAGCTATTTATCTATTGGCTTTACATGTAGGCAACTAAATTGGGTGGGTAGATTTAGAAAACTAAGCTATTCGTTGATTATACGACTGAAGAGGAGAAGATGACTCTGAAGCCCTCTAAGTCGGTGCAATGGTTGACCGACAAAGCTAAGCTATAAGTTATTCATTGGTTACATGGGTTTGGCTGAAGAGGAGTGTATACCTCTGAACCCCAATAAGTTTGTGTTGCCACAATTGACCTTCTACTAGCTAAGCCATTCAGGAGCTTGCTTTAGTTGTAGGCATCTAAATTGGGTATTTAGATTGGCAAACCAAATCCCTGTCATCTTTCCTTCTAAGTTATCACAGTATCAATGTAATTGTAATATGTAAAATCCCCACAGTAAGCAATGGAGCACTTACTGCGGTACCAAAACCCAGTTTCAATACTCCAGTGAGATGAATAGCAAAAACCTATGAGTTGGGCTCTACGGGCCACATGTTTCTCAGAGAGTATATATGTCTGAAGCTCAATAAGTTTGTGCAACGTTTGAACTGCAAAGCTAAGCTAAGTTATTTGTTGGTTACAGGGATTTGGTTAATCGTTAAAGAGGATTACATATATGTAAATCTAAAATTAACATGAATATATGACATTTGATTCTTTTAGATGCTTAATAAATCTAAAATTAACATGAATCTATGCTAATAGATCTAAAATTAATATTAATTTATACTAATGAATTTAAAATTATTAATATATGAAGAGATATCAACTCATAATTATCCATTAAACTCGCAATTTTTAATAAAAAACATTGACTGAAAGATACCACTGATCACAATATGCTGATCTGTTACTTGTTTTATCTCTTAAAATTTTTATTACTGGTATAACATACCCACTGATCCACAATATGCTGATTAGTTTCTTGTTTTATCTCGCACAAAATTTATTACTGGTATAACTTGTGAGTTTATCCGCCTAGTTTACAGTTATAAATTTAACAAAGTTCCGAATATGGAGTCTTAATCGAAACTAACACAATAATTGCTCTAGCTGTAACTAATGAACAGTTAAAGCTTGAGTTCCAGCAGTATGAGTTAAAATAAGATAATTTTATTAATGTATAACCGATGATTATAAAAGTAAGTCAATGAAACTAGAAAGTATGGCCAGAAGCATAAATTATAATGTAGGAGTGCAAAAGCAACTCCTATACTGATGCTAAAATCAGAAAATCTAACCAGATAACTACCGGCTAAACATTTAGCTAACAAGGCTAATAAGGCATAATAAATAAAGTGTGGGCACGAAACATGATGCAAAGATACTTGAGTACTATAAGGAGAAGGCAGTGAATGCTGAAGCTGATTGAGAGGAGATGATGTCAAGAAGTGCCAGAGCTAGCAGCCAAGGACAAGTGCAGAGATCTAATCTTCCCCTTATCTTCATCAATAAGGGGCATGAGTGCCATAAAGGGACCTGTATGCAAATTTGTACCAACTACTTTCTCTTTTAATGCCAGGGCCCAGAATATAGTACTTGATCTAAACATAAAATACAACTCAAAGTGACTGACTGGAATATGCAAAATGGACAGCCTAGAAGGGTATCTCTAAGATAAGGAATTGATCAACTATGCACAGGATCATAAATAGTATACTTTTCAAATTTGCAAATAGCTTTGAAACTGTGATGCGTATTAAATGTTTGCGATTGTGAACCACTTAAGTATTATTTTCACTAGACTAAACAACGGCCAAGAAGGAGCCCTTTAAAGTCATTTGCCTTGAAATTTCACTTGACTACATGCTTTGAGAATTTGTAGAGTATTTTCCTGTTCTTTCTTATCAAAGTTCTCAAATGAAATTTTAATCAACACTGTATTTTATTTGTAGGTCTCTTAAGACCTTAATGCTGGACAAGAGTCAAATTGAAGAGGAAAGCGGGGACTGGCTACATGAGCTTGCTCTTAACAATTCTTCTTTGGAAGTGTTGAACTTCTACATGACAACATTAGAAATGATCAATACCAGTGATCTTGAGCTAATAGTAACAAACTTCCCCTCATTAAAATCCTTAAAGGTTGGAGACTGTGATATACTGGAGATGAGAGGTGTTCTGAAAAAGGCTACTTCATTGGAGGAGTTTGGTGGTGGGACATTTAACACCAGTGAACGACATGCAACAGATACCAATATGTCCGAGATGATTACATTTCCTCCAAATTTGACATCATTTCTAGGAATAAACTTCATGATGGAGGCTGAGATGCCTGCTATATTCCCAAGAGCTTCTACCCTTAAGAGATTGGATCTACAGTGCACATTTTTGAGCAAAGAAAATCACTGTCAATTGGCAGGGCTCTGCCCTAATCTTGAAGTTCTTAAGGCAAGATCCTAACCCATTGCTTATGTTTTTTTTTCCTTTTCTTTTTATTAATGTTAATAGTACATCCCCTTTACAGAACAACTACTTGCACACTCTCATAAACACAGATCTTCCTCCATAGCCCTTCATTAGAAATAACTAATAAGCATCAGAATGTTGGGAATGTTTTAGTCGTCCGATATAGTATGGAAATGACTTAGATGCAGGGGTGCTCTATGTCCATTTATATACTTTCTCTCTATTGTATTTCCTCATTGACTACGTTAAGGCAATTAAAATGAGAACTTAATGTTTGAGTGGCAACATATTTTTTGATGATCTATAATGACAAATAAAACTATGTTTTTAGTATACTTGTATGAGTACTTTGACTCAGTAGAGGCCCTTCTGCCAAACTGATTTTAAATTCTTATAGCTTTTACACAAACTCTAAACTTTATTGGTTCCTGTATTTTGCAGTATCTACTGTATTTACTATTTTGTAGTTTGGAAATTCCTTTTAACATTACATTCCTCTCATTGACCTTAGAAAAATTATTGGAATAGAAAATGTTAAAGTCAATTTTTTGAACAGATCTGCTATTTACATGTAGAGCAGTAATAGGGGAGATACATTTCTGTATATTTCTATTGTTTGGACTGAAAATAGTTTTTTTTCCATCAAAAAAGAAAAAGTAGTGTTGATGTAAAGCACATGTATACAAGAATCTCGATCGTCAGCTCTATAAAAGAAAAGGATGGGCCGAGACAACTATACCATACACCAAAGGCATATTATCAATGTCCTCTGGGCTGTTACAAAACCGAAAAACAAGTCCATCTTTCTAATGGTGTTATTGTCCATTCCAGAGTATACTGGCATCATTGATTACATTAACTTAGATTCCCATGGAAATTGGAGGGTATGTTGACATATTTGAGAGTCGAAATTGAGCACAATATCCCTCAAAAGGAACAGGCAATGGATCACCATATCCCTCAAAAGGAACAGGCATGTAGGCTTTATTCATTGTTGAGACTCAAGATCACTTAATCTTCCCACTGTCATCTTACTATGTGATTAGCAGCAGATATTTCTCTCTACAGGATATTGCGGAGCCATTGACCACCCTCTTCGCATCAGAGGATAACATATATCAACAAACACAATCCTGTGTCCTATACCATACACCAAAGGCATATTATCAATGTCCTCTGGGCTGTTACAAAACCGAAAAACAAGTCCATCTTTCTAATGGTGTTATTGTCCATTCCAGAGTATACTGGCATCATTGATTACATTAACTTAGATTCCCATGGAAATTGGAGGGTATGTTGACATATTTGAGAGTCAAAATTGAGCACAATATCCCTCAAAAGGAACAGGAAATTGAGCACCATATCCCTTAAAAGGAACATGCATGTAGGCTTTATTCATTGTTGAGACTGAAGATCACTTAATCTTCCCACTGTAATCTTACTATGCGATTAGCAGCAGATATTTCTCTCTACAGGATATTGCGGAGCCATTGACCACCCTCTTCGCATCAGAGGATAACATATATCAACAAACACAATCCTGTGTCCAATATGCTCAGCCACTGACTTCATCATTGTTAGTAAATTGCATACAACAATTGCAAAAAGTTCACACTAGAAAAATGAGAGAGAGCATATGAAATGTCATAGCATTACATTTTGAAAAAGTCATTTATGTGAGTACAAGAAAAAGTGAAAGAAGATTCATTTTCAAGCTCATAAAGAACATAAAAGGCATTCTTAAACATGGAATTTTTAACTCCGATTCAATTTTCATATTGCCTATTCCATCCACATAATGTGCTCTTTCATTGCATAGAATCACTGAATATGACCTCGACTTGTAGTTATCAAATTCAACAAATTAGTAAGTTCTATTAGTTACATGGTTGGATGCAGCAGAATCAAAATACCAATCACTTGACTTGCCTCGTGTCTGAGAAGAAACAAAGAACACAATTCTTTTTCCACAATGTTTGCATGCTTTTGTTAAAGTTTTTCATGCTTTAAATTATATATTCTTTTCCTACACGCAACATTCATATTTCCTATTTTGCCACAATAGTAGCACTTCAAGTTCTTATCTTTACTTAAATCTAAAATGGTAAAGAGTCTTTCATTGTTACTTGTCCATTCCTGCCTTTGTTTACCTTTGTACTTCGCTGTAAAACGTTTTCAAAAGTGCTACTTTTGTTTTCAAATTGCTTTTCCATCTTTGCTTTTGACCTGTCAAGACCTCAAAATTTGTGTCAGTGGTTTCATTAGTGATTTTAAGCATTTCTACAAAGTTTTCAAATGAGGAAGGGAAACTTTTCTATATCCTCTTCAATTACCTCTCTTCCCATGGCTAATAACGGATTTCTAATATCTTTATACTGAGATTGCCTATATACCTAGTTGAGTAGGCAAAGATACTCATTGAACTAAAGATATAAACTCAGCTGATTTTTAGAGGAAACTTCCAGCCTAACTGAAAAGACAATAAGAATGCGGTCTGGACGTTTCCTTATTAGTTCAGTAACCTTGGTCTACATGGGTTATCCTTGGCTACTCGATTGAAAGGTTTCTCTATTTTTTTTTAGTTCGGCAGTGGTGAGGTTACATCATGGTTATGGCCAAGAATAACACCTGAATAAGACATGGAATTTAATTGGTAACTTAACATTTAGAAGTGCCTTAACAGCTTAACAGCGCACCCAATCCATGTCTATTCAAGGCCCATGGACGATTGAAAGGCTTCTCCATTGAAATTAGTTTTTTAAGTTTTTAATTGCAACTTATGTTACTTAAGATGTGCATTTAGAGCTACAGCAGGAAGACATACAAGTTACCTAAAGATCCTCTCCCTATGCAAGCTAAGAAGGCCCATATGAACCTGTGGCCCAAGGGGAAAGGAGTCTACATCCTTCTGCGACATATTGAGTCTACTGCTAGATCACTTTTGAATCCTCTCAATCTCCTATAGCTGTAGCTGTGAATTGTCTCCTTGAAAAGTTGTTGTACGCCTCCTATTCCAAAGAGGAGCAATAGCAGACATCCATATTGTATGCCATAAAAGTCTTTAGTAATCCTTGATCATCCGAGCATTGCTCAAGAAGAGACCTCTCCAACTTCTCTCCAAGCTGGGGGGTGGGGCGGTGAACAGGAAGCTGAATTTCGCTTGTAACCAAAACGTCTTGGCAATTGGACACCTCCACAAGAAACGGCCAACTGGTTCTTCTCTCTAACGTTGAAGACAAATTCTATTGAAAGTATTTGCTTTACTGAGCTTTGTTTTAATTGCTAGACCCTGATAATGACCTGTCTGACCCAAAACCTTTTATTGAAATGAATTATCCATTTCAGCCCGGACACACCAAGCAAGCTATCAGCTTGGACACGCCAAACTATTCTCATACAGCTGGTATCACAACTAGTGAATCCCTTGATACTGTGATTTACCATGACACACACAACAATGAATCTAGGCTTCATGCACCATTTACCAATCATTGACACATGTAGGAGAGAAAATGGGGAGACCATAACTGTCTAGATTTGAGCCTTATGTGACACACATAAGCTCAACATCTGCAACAACACCACTACTTCACTGTTGCAATTTTGATTTTACTGTCTAGTAACACCATATACCCCATACTCTGCTACCCCTAGGACTATCCTCATCCACATACTAGGAAATATTTGCAAGTCAATACTCCATGCAATAGATGGCAGCGACTTTAATCAAAACACACAACTCCCAATCCCATGCTTCATCTCAAGTTTTCAATTTTCACCCTGCTATATTCAAGCATAGAGAACACTCATGTAGATGCCAGGAGACCTCGGGCTTCCTGTGTTTGGTCGGTGGATCGGATTTGCTTGCAGCATTGGTAGCGACAGCTGTGATCGCAGTCGCCTGGACATATATGTCTAACCTCATGAGACCCCTGGTGGCTAGACTTTTTCAGGAATCAGATCATGCAAGACTGGCGAAGAGTTCCCGTGCCGCTAACGAAGCGCCATCATACATTCCTGTGGATCAAGAGGAGCCAAAAAGTAGTGGTCCAAGATCTTTAGGATCGGCTGTAGAAGCTCCCTTGGGAGGGGAATTCTCGCACCCTTGAGACTGCAATCTTCCATCCGCCCATCTGATGAGGAAAAGTTATGATGATGATGCCTTGCGGGGCTGCCATTTGCAGAGTCAATGTTCCCATGGATACTGAATTTTTTTATTCCATCAATTAGGGCTTTGTCAATGGGGCTAATATTTTCTGCAATCTCTTCTTCCTTTTGGCAATTAGAAACAGACAAAGTCCGCCTGTGGTCTATTGTGGATCCGATCATTGAATCTTTGTGCGCAAGTGCAATTCTGGCTGATATAGCCCTGAACAAAGTGGCAAGTGTTGATCTTGGGCCCGGTGGGCACGAGGGCAATCTTCCTGCTTTAATTTTCTAGTTTGATCCATTGAGGCGGTCATCAAGAAAAAAAATATTTCATATCTTTTCTTTTTATCTTGGTTCAAAATCACTATTTAGTGGAACCAAAGGGTCAAATTATTCACAGAATCAATGAACAGTATGAGAAATGGCCCCACATCTCTCTCTCTATATATAATAATATCCCATCTATATCAGGTGTTGTCCATTGCCCATGAAAAAAAGATTTGGAAAATACTAACTCAAAAACAATAAGTTGTTACTGTTAGTGATTATAGATAACAAGCCTTTCTTATCCATTCCACAGAACAGAAAACTAGAAGTCCTATGGATGAAATTTTAATGTGCAGCTGCTTACTTTCACTATACTACTCAACAAAACCTGAGGCTGTGCAAGACGAATTAACTCAGTATGAGATATTTGACATCCATATAGCAATAGGCATATAGTATTCGGATGGTTTTAACTGTTGCACTTACTCGCATCGTTTTATGGCATATTCTTGTTAGTGACTTAGTGCATACCATCTCTTTTTTTATGCTCATTTTTAATATATTTTAGATTTGTATGTTAAAATGACAAACTGATTTTAGTGTATTTGAAAGTGCAAAATACCTGATTAAAGATGAGCTGGTAATCTTTACTGGAACTGCGAAAGAACAGAACGCACTATCTGATGCTATTGTTGAAGTCCTTCAAAATGAGTTGGGCCTTCCAGTTATCTATGGTAATCAAAAAGACCTTGTACTGAGAAGACACATAATTGTCAAAGATGGACTACCTAACCATACCAATGATCATCAAACAACTAGTGATAGGATTTCAACTCATGAAGAGGACAGAAAAATTGGCAGTAGATTTGAAATCTCTGCAATTGCTCTACAAAAGCCTCCAACCATTGAGAGGCTGCAGATATCAAAGAAATCTCTAAATCAGTGGCTGAGGAAAAGAATAGATTTAAGAAGGCAAGGCAATGCTGAGGTGCATGACTGACCATCTGTGTCTTGTAATGGCTGAACTTACAAGTAAAAGGATGCAGAGAAATTGATCAAAATAAGATCGTATATTAACAAAATTGATTGTTGAGTTCTTACCTGTTCCGTAATAATTTACCTTGCCTTCGCAATAATGAAAGCTGATGCACATCAAAGACCATAGTATTGGGAAACAACAGTTGTCTACATAGTCAGGACAATTTTAGTCATGGGAAAAGTCACTCACACTGGGTTTGAACCGTTGAAGTGCATTGAGGTGCGTGGTATAGTGCCCATCTAATTATATATGAGCGTTAATTGAAATATTTCCCTTTTTGTGTAGAGACCCATCAGTGTTTTATAAATAATGACGGGTTGACTAAGTCTTCACGGTTAGTCCTTTTTCTAGCTCAACTGGGCATTGTTAATTCTGGCATGCCATACAGTCTTCAATCTTTTTTTCTCTATCCAGTGTGGTACAAAAGATGTACTGGTAACCAGCATTTACACATACTCGATATCTATCTTGTCATTTTGTTGCTGTACGATGTTGTATTTACTCTGTTCGTTTTTTATTTCCCTATGGACAAATTATATGCAGGGAAACAAAATCGATCAGTGAATTGTACAAAACTCAAAATATGTAATATAGAAATTAACTGTAAGTTGGCAGAGGAGAAGAAACTAAAATGATTGGGTGCAGAATGAAAGGAAATGAAACTGAATTGGAAAGTTCCACTTGCTTCAGATAGTAGCACAATCATCAACACAAACAATTTTGTATTATATTTTGGTACAAAGAAGCATCCTTGAAATGTATGTAGGATTTTGAAATTTAAATCCAACTCATATGTTTGACCTTTATAATCATTCCTTCTATCAAAATATGAAGAACTGAATGTGATCCAAGAATCTGATTGTTTTGTAGAGGAAGCAAAAGAGAACTACAACCATAGAAATGGGTGGGTTTCCAGTTAAATTATTTTGTTAGCGTATGAAGAATAAGCCTTTTTGTTGTCGCAAGCAACTAACTTGGAGAGAATTGAGTTAAAAGTATCACTTTTTGGCAAAGATTTTTATTATATATCCCTTTTCCCATTAACATGACTCTGCATCATGACCTATTGTTATGCCTAACTACTGATATCATGCATTTGTAATTTGAGATAATCTTTCAACCAGACATACTGCACACGGTGTGGTCTTATCGCTGGGGAGTAAAGTGAGCTGACTTGTTATGTTTCTTGATTACAAGAAAAATACAATATTATCCTCTTATCTATTGGCCTGCTCTTTTGATGTGGTTTGACAAAATTATGATAAAAGTAATAGATGGCATCTCACATTTTTTATTTGAGATGGGCAATGGTTGGAGTAGAAATGCAATATAGAGGTCGATGCTTCTTTTGTGGTTATGATTTTGAAACATTTACAGATCACTGAGCTTCCTTTATTCCTTCCATTTCAGTACTTGAATGCTTAGGTATTATGCTTTTTCAAACTTGTGCGCTTAGCTTATGGCAAGTGTAAGGCATTCCTGCATTTCCTTCTAATAAAACGCTGAGCTCAAAACTGAGAAACCTATCAGTTTTCATTTACAATTGGAGATATATTTGATAGATGCAGAAAACTGTTAATTTCCTCGGAAGTTCATTTTTAAGTGGTATAATTGATCTGCACATCAGCGCTAATCTTTTAGGCTCTAGACAAAGTCAAACTTATTTTATGGAAGGTGTTATCAACCTTTTTCTGCTTGTCCATATGCAAACTATTAAAATCCAAAGATAAACCATGATCAGATTTGGATGTGTATTCATTTAAGCGAGTAAGTTTGTCACTTTAACGGTCACTTGCATATCAACTCTTCATTTATGTGTTTCTTGGTTTTGCCTTTTTAATTTCCAATTTTATATGCCTAACTATTGTTTGCTGACATGTTGTATCTTTAGTTCTACTAGTTTAGGGTGCCTTGGTTACCGAATCTTGATGTTAGGTTGTCATTTTGAAGTATTTCCGATTTTCTGTGCTCTGTGCATGCTACTCCAAGAGTCATAAGTTCTCCTAGCAGAATTTTATATTTCTCTTATGATCACTATTCTATTATACCCATATTGAAATTGCCTAATTGGGTGCATAACAATTGCAGAAATTGACAGTCTCTATTGAGTTTTCTAGACCTATTTTTTTCTGCATATGTGTGCGTGGCCATGGAATAAACAGGGAAATATTATGTGGGTGTAAAGATGTTGGAGCTCTTATTGACGGCAGATTCTTTGCCTCCTGGTCCTATACTTGTCATGACTTATAACTCCTCACATAATTCTTTAAAGGGTGCTAGCTCATTGGAAGAGCACCTGCCATGCAGGAGGTTGGTGGTTCGTTTCCACTGTACCCTAACATGAATTATTCAATGAAATTGTTGATTTTTTAAATTAAATTTTTTATATTGATTTATTTTAATGGTGAGATATTTTTCTGGATTCATTGTTTTATATTGTCTCTACGGAGACAATAGATAAGATTAAAGACATTGTCTCCATAAAGACAATATGTCTATTGTCTTCAATTCCAGCTATTGTCTTTGGAGAGACAAAAATGAAATTGTCTCAAGTTAAGACAATTTACCCAGAAATTGTCTTAAAACCCCCCTTTGTGTTGTAGTGCAACTATTGTCTTTGGAGAGACAAAAATGATTGTGTTATATATTGTCTTTATAGAGACAATATTTTAAGACGATTTAATTTGAGACACCCGCTTAAAAACAATATTTAAGACAATACACAAGTTTTATTTTGTCTCAAATTAAGACAATTTACCCAAAAATTGTCTTAAATATTGTCTTAAAACCCCCCTTTATGTAGTAGTGCTACTCTACTCTTATTTTATTTTAAGATAAAATAATCTCTTTTCACCACATATACAAATATTTTTATTACCCCATTACAGCTCTATATACAGACACACGGCCCCGCTGGATCCCATTGAAATAATGTCTGCAGATTTTTTGCCCCAAGTTTCAAATACAAACACGCTGTCCCTATTGATCTATATGAAGTAATGTCCAAAGATTTTTTTCCCATATCTCGTGAATCCATTCCTATCTTCCAAACCAAGGATAATCCACTGGGCTCCTCGAAACAAGGATTCCTCCTCTAAATCACTACAGTTTGAAAGAAATTTGTTGTACGAATAGATGCCTCTTTGCCTCTTATTGAGAGGGGTTAATAATTTTGATAGATATTTATTTGTTTTTATCTTATTTATTTATAAAATAATATCAATTTTAAAATAAATTCATTTTATTTTAAAAATAATCAAATTAATATATAAAAATTTGTATACTTTTCTTTTGGTGAAAATCACATTTAAGAAGATTTTGTGGATTGTTAAATGATATCAATATAATATAATCTTTTTATATTCTTAATTAATAATTAAACAACGCAAATGTGATGCTCGTGCTAAGACAGAGGAGTGAGATCGGTGAAACTGGTCGATCCATTAGTCAAAAAATTCATGAACATGCCGCTTATCTAAACATAATAGATCTAGCTCCTCTGCCTTAGTAGAGCATGCTGAAAAAACAAAACATCACATTTGCATTGAAGATGCTAAGGTTATTGTGAGGATTGACCATTTCCGCTGAAAGTTGACGGAGGCATTAGAAATCGAAAAGAGGCAGATCAACCTTAACAGGGATGAAAATCTAATAGAGGCCGATCAACCTTAAGAGGGATGATGGGTAGAGTATTAGTTGATCCCTACTCTTCATTCTTAGTTGTAGGTTTTCTTTTCGTCCATTCTCTCTCATGTGTTTTCCTCTCGTCACATCATTTCTTTACTAATTTTTTTATTTTTATTTATTTAATTATAATTATTAATATTAATATTTATTTATTTATTTTTATTTATTAATATTTATTTATTTATTCATTTTATTCGACAAAATATTTTTCAATGTAATTTTCACAAAAAAATTTATATATGATTTATGAATCACAAAACCCAAATTCCTAATATATAAAATATTATTAATTTTAAAATAAATTCATTTTATTTTAAAACTAATATATTATATAAAATATTATTAGTTTTAAAATAATTTCATTTTATTTTAAAACTAATATATTATATAAAATACTATTAATTTTAAAATAAATGTATTTTGGTTTAAAAATAATCTATTAAATAAAATAAAAACAAATAAATATCCATCAAAATTGACCCTCCATGAGAACCAAGGGCCCATCGTTTTGCATAGAATTTTTTTTTCGAACTGTACTCATAAATAAAATATCTAGTTTTTTTTTTTTTTTTAAGATCCGAGTGGATGCTTAGTATATGACCCCAAAAAAAAACTTTTGGACATTACTTGGAATCAGATTAAGCAGGGCCTTGTTTGTATATGGAACTTTGTTAAAAAAATTTGAAGGTTTTGATCCCATCGAATTAAAGTTATTTTCTTATAAATGTCAATAATTTTTTTTATTTAGGGTGATAAAGGATTTTGATAATTTGTTATTAATTTTAATATTATTTGTAAAGGTTGACATTATTAATAAAGTATTTTTAAGATATTTATGTAAGATAAAAGTTACTTTTTATTTTAGTTATTTTATATTAAAATACTTAAAACACAATTTTATATTTAAGATCAAAATAGTTTGAGACAAAAATAATTTGAAACAAAAATATTTTAAGACGAACAATCTAACACAAAAATATTAAAAAAAAAATCTTTATATTCAAAAGCAGTTTGAGACAAAAATATTTTAAGACAAAACTTTATATTAGGACAAAAGACAAAACCCATTTAAGAAAGTTAGCAATTAAAACAAAACCATTAGTATTCTCGAAGTTTGCACAAAAATTCCTTGAGTAGATATATATTGGATAATTATATTTTTTATTTTTGAAAACAGATATTCAAACCACATGAAATTTAATCATGTCAATTTCTTTCTTTTATATTATATTTTTTTTTTTTCCATTAGTCTTTTCTAATGAAATATAATATTAAAATAGGATAATTATATTAATCTTTTAATTAATTATAAAATTAAAATATAACATTTTGAAAAGTTATAATATTTTTAACCAACATTTTAAGTATTTAATTTAATGTATATTTATTTGAAAGTTATATAGAAATTTACATAAATGTAATTAATTAAAGATAATTTGATTACCAAAAATTACAATATACATCCCACATTCTAAAAATATAATAACTAAATAGATAAAAATTATTATTTTTTGGTTCACTTGACTCAAGGGAATTTGAACTTTGAATCTCAAGCTTTTACATAATATTTCATAACAAGGTGATTGTCAAGTGAGTTACACTCCATGAACTAAAATTATTTATTTTTTAAATATGTGAAAAAAATTAAATTACTTCAACAAAAACTTTGATATAAATTTGAAAGAAATTAGATACAATATAACTATAAAAAAAATATAAATATTTTCTCAATCGTTATATATGTGTGTGTGTGTGTGTCAAAATTGTACATAAAGCATTTTAAACCTTCATTTTTATTTATTTTTAAATGAAATATCAAAAATTTGATTATTGCATATGGCTTATACTCACATCTCAATTTTCTTTTCACTATTGAACAAATATATCAAAGAGATAAATAACAATAATTTAATTATTTCTTAGATAATATTTTAGTATTTAATTTTTTTCTTATTTGAATATATATATATATATATATATATATATATATATATATATATATATATATATATATATAAAGATAAAGTTTAATATATTTTTTATATTAATTTATTGTTAGTTATGATGTTGGTAAATATTTTCATCTAGTAATTAGAAAACCATGAATTAATTATTAAGAAACCAAGTAATATTAGTAATTGATATCATTTCAAACTAGGGAATAATGACTATAGGTTTTATCTTCATCACTTAATAGAGATATATATAAATAAATTATGAAGGAGGTTGAAAGAATACCTCTAGCATAAACTTTAATTTAACCTAAAAATCATTGTCATGCCCCATAGTCACCCACATGGGAGGTTGACTTAACACACCCAGATGGGCCATCTTGTGGCTTAACACACCTAGATGGGCCATCACTATAGGTTTGTGACTTAACACACCTAGATGGGCCATCAATATAGGTTTGTGGTGCATCTTGACTCATTTCATCTCACAAAGTTTCTCAATTTGAAACTATGTGATTCCATACTACACCTCACTTTTTAGAAGTTTAAGTTTAACGCTTACGTATGTATATAACCATTCCATACAATTATGCCTTAACATATCCAATATGAAAATGATATGAATGAAAGTAATCTTATAGAATAACCAACCTAACTCGCCTAACAATTGTCAAATATTCAAAGTTTTTACAATCAAGTGAACTCTAGTCTCGTATAGAAATTTAAAGTATAAGAGAAAACAATTCATACAAACCTATTACCAAATCTCCTATTTGATTTTCGATCGTAACTTTGTCGTAGATTGAAATTGTTTCACTTGATAGAAATAGTAAGTATGTTATGAAACCAACTCCAAAAATAGAAGAAAAGAGAGATCAACGCCTTAGAAATAAGCCACTTCGAGGGGGAAACCTCCAATACATTACATAAATGAACAATTCTTGGATGATTGAAATGACCAAAACCTATTTTCTATATATAGGAGTCCATGGGGCCATAATGTAATCCTAGTCGACCTAACAATAATAATGTAAGGGCACAATAATAAGAATATGGGGTTATAGGGGTGCAACAATAACAATAAGGGGGTTACATTAGCAATAATAAGGGACTATACTAGTAATATAGGGACCTAACATGCTCATCTCCTTCAAAAAAGTGTTGTCCTCAACGCTTGAGTAGCTCTGGGTGCTTGTATTTAAAATTCTCATCCTCCCATGTAGAATCTTCAGTGGGTAAGTTTTTCCATTTGTTGAGATACTCTGAAATTGATCGATTTCGTAGCTGCCGAGTTCTTATTTCCGTGACTGCTTCAGGTTCCAATATGGTTTTTCCCTCCTCATCATGTTTTGGAAATATTATTTGAACTGGAATTTTTTCCCCTATAACCTTCTTTAAGCATGAAACCTGGAAAACTAGATGCGCTCGTGAAGAAGCATGAAGCTCCAATTTGTATGCCATAGTACCAATATTTTGCAACACCTTGTAAGGACCATAGTACTTTGGCGATAATTTATTATCCTTCTTAGCTTGCTTGAGGGAAATTTGTTTGCATGGTTGTAGCTGTAAAAATATCCAGTCTCCTACATCAAAACTTCTATTGCTGCGATGTTGATCTGCCTGTTGTTTCATTCGATTTTGTGCCAAATTTGGGCTATCCTTTAAGAGTTGTAGAACTTCTTGTTGATGCTCGATGTGATCTTCCACTGCGTGAACCCTAGAATTTTCCCTTAAAGAAGATGTGATGGACGGTGGATGATATCCATAAAGTGCCATAAATGGATTCATTTTTGCTGCAGTATGGAAGGAAGTGTTATACCACCATTCAGCGAGAGGTAACCACTTGACCCATCGTGCTTGGTTATCAGATACAAAACAACGAAGATATCCTTCCAAACATTTATTCACTATCTCAGTTTGACCATCGGATTGAGGATGATAAGATGAGCTATGAGTTAGTTGAGTACCCAAACAAGAAAATAATTCCGTCCAAAAATTTCCTGTAAAAATGGGATCTCTGTCACTTACAATAATCTTCGGGTTTCCATGTAGCTTTTGAATTGTTTCCATAAACGCAGTAGCAATTGTACTTGCTTTAAATGGATGAGATAATGCACAAAAGTGTGCATACTTGGTAAGTCTATCAACTACCACCATGATGACACTCTTTCCTTCATACTTAGGTAAACATGTGATAAAATCCATTGAAATGTCCTCCCAACGTTGACTTGGAATGGATAAAGGTTGTAGAAGACCTGGGGTATTAATTCTCTCAACTTTATTTTGCTGGAAAACCAAAAATTCCGCCACAAACTCTTGAATATCCGATTTAAGGGCATCCCGAAAAAAATCTTTTTTCACCCTGTGGTAAGTTTTTAAAAATCCTGTGTCCTCCTAAAGGAGAAGTGTGCAATTCCAAAATAATCTTTTGTTTTAGTTAGGAATTCTTGAAAATATATAAACGATATTTATACCATAAGGAATCATTTTTCCAACTAAATGTATTAGATGTACTAGGATCTTGCTGCAAATTTTGAATGACTGTCCACAGTTCTTCATCCTTCTTCCATTTATCCCTTGCTTCAGTTATCCAATCTGGTTGGATAATAGAAATGGCACAAAGTAATGCTTCCACCTCTTCATCCTTTCTTGAGAGTGCATCTGCAACAACATTTAGCTTCCCTTTTTTGTAGATGGTTTCAAAGTCATAACCCAATATCTTTGTGACCCATTTTTGCTGCTCTTCTGAAGATAGTCTTTATTCCAAAAAGTTTTTAAGACTATCATGATTAGTTTTACCTTGAAGTGTCTTCCCATTAGGTAAGGTCGCCAGCTCTTTAGTGCATGTAGTATTTCCAACATTTCCTTCTCATAAATATCCTTTTGTAAATACTTTCCTTTGATTGGACGACTTTCAAAAGCAATGGGTCTTCCTTCTTGCATTAAAACAACACCAATTCCATTTCCTGAGGCATCACATTCCACAATAAAGGTTTTTGTGAAGTATGGCATAGCTAATACTGGTGGTAGGCACATTGCCTCTTTAAGATGTTCAAAGGCCTTAGTTGCTTCAAGAGTCCATGAAAATGCATCTTTCTTCAATAATGTTGTTAGAGGTGCTGCTATTCTCCCATAATTCTTAACAAACTTGCGATAATACCCTGTTAACCAAGAAATTTGTGCAACTGATTTATGGTTGTGGGGACTTTCCATTCCTTAATGGCTTTGATTTTGTTAGGGTCTACTTTAACACCCTCGTGAGATACAATATGACCAAGATATTCCACCTTTTGTACTCCAAAGGAACATTTCGATGTTTTTGCATATAATTGTTTCTCCTCCAATAGTTTGAGCACCCTGTCAACATGTTGAACATGGTCCTTCCAAGACCTGCTATAGATTAGTATATCATCAAAAAAGACTAGCACAAATTTTCTAAGGGTTTGAAAATGGAATTCATCAACTCTTGAAATGTATAAGGTGCATTGGTAAGGCCAAAAGGCATGACCAAAAATTCATAATGACCCTCATGAGTTCGAAATGTTGTTTTCGGAATATCTTTAGTCTTCATTCTAATTTGATAATATCCTGAATGAATATCCAACTTAGTAAAATAAATTTCTCCATGTAATTCATCCAACAATTCATCAATCACGGGAATGGGAAATTTATCTTTAATAGTGTGCTTATTGAGCTCCCTATAATCCGGACACATGCGCCATGTTCCATCCTTCTTGTGCACCAATACTACTGGAGCAGAGAAAGAACTTTGACTAGGTTGAATTATACTAGCCTCTAACATTTCTGCAATCATATGTTCAATTTCGCTCTTTTGGACATAAGGATATCTGTAAGGTCTGATGTTTGGAGGAACACTTCTTGGAATCAAATGAATAGCATGATCATGATCATGAATAGGTGGGAGTCCTTTGGGAGTTTCAAAAACCTTGGAATGATTGTCTAAGAAATTTTGGAGATCTGGAGAAATAGCTGATTTTGATGTTGGAACTTCTAGTGAGCATAATTGTGCAATTAGGACTCGTTGTTCTTTCTTCAAAAGCTTTGTCATGAAATTAGAGCTTATTATATTTCCTGGCTTCCCTGCGATGCCCCGTAATTCGATATCCTTTCCTTTCGAAAAAATGTTCAAGAAAAGTTCTTGAAAATTAAAAGCTATCGCCCCCAAAGATTGTAACCATTGTACTCCTAGTACAACATCAACACCTCCCATTTGAATGGAAATAATTGGACTATTCAATACATATTCCCCCATGGAAAGCTTGATATTATGGCATTTTCCAGAGCAAATTATAGTTCCTCCATTTGCAACCATCACTTGACATTATGGTGCTGGGTATAAGAAAAAAATTCAATTCCTTCACTACCTTACAATGAATAAAATTATGGCTACTACCCGAATCAATCAACACTATTACCTTTTTCTTCTTGATATGTCCTTCTATCTTGAGAGTTTGAGGAGTGGTAATTCCTGCCAATGCATTACACAATATGGTCGGACTCACTTCTTCTTCTTCTAGGGTTGGTTCCTAGTGTATATCCTCTTCTTTTGAAGTTTCTTGTTCATTTTCTTCTTTCGCTTCACAATCTATGTAAAATAATTTCTTCTTAGCACACTTATGAATCACAACTGTAGAAAAGCCCTTTTTCTCTTTTTTCTTCCAATTGTTGTGGTGTCAACCTTGTAGGTTGTCGAAGTCTAGTAGTAGCAACACTTCCATCTTTATAGATGTGATTGGTAGGCTTCCTTGTCGCCATAATTTTACATTCAATTTTTCTTTCCAACCTGAAATCCTTCTCCAATGAATCAGGTTCCCAAACGCAAACTTCATGTTGGATGTTATCCTTTAAAGTCCCTATGAAGACATCAATCTTGTGTTCCTCTGGAATATCAGTTACCCTTATATTCAATTTTTGGAAGTCCTCAATGTGCTCCCCCACTGAACCCTTTTGTTTGAGATTTATCAATTGGATAAATAAGGTGTTTCTCTTTGTATCCTCATAATGTGCTATCATTTCCTCTATAAAAATTGACCAAGTGACAATTTTTTTACAAAAGAAAAGCCATCTATACCATACAAATGTATTTTGTTCTAAATGTAAAGTTGCAATGCGTACCTTTTGTGTGTTTTGCACATTATTGAGATCAAAATATTGCTCCATTTGTAGTATCCATGTTACGGGATCCTTGCCATCAAACTTCCTCATATCCATCTTTGGAATATGGTGGTTCTTCCATCCAACGTTAGAGTTTATGAAATCACGATTAACATTTATTTTGTTCTCATCATGAGTTTCCTCTACTATCTTTTCGCCATTAGAAAAAATTTCTTGTATAAACTTTGTCAAACCTTCCATGTCTTCTTTTAGATCATTCTTCATGTTTTCCATGTTGTCTTTCATTTTTTCTTCCATGTCATCCATCTTAGCTTCCATGCCAGCTTCCATGCCATCCATATTATCTTCCATGCCTTTATTCAAACCATCCATATTATTCTTCAAACCATCCATCTTCGATTCCATGCCTTTCTTCAAAACTTCCATTTCATTTTTTGTTTCTCTTTGCGAGAGCGAAATTTGGTGCACTTTCTCTTGTAATTTTGATAGATCATGTTGCAATTCTTCATCTTCATGAGTCATAGTAGAGTAATTTGAGGGCTTAATGGGTATTGAATTCTTTTTAGGAGGAATTTTAGAACCCAATACTAATATCTATGCTCAATAGGCCTTTGGAATCACTTAAAAATTATTTTTCAAACAAGACTTATGCAATTTGAAAAACAAAATACACACCTTTTTCTTGATTTTGAGGAGCTCGATATTGAAACTGAATTATCTCTACGATTTCAGATCTTTAATATCTGAAATTAAACCCTAAAGTATCCCTATGAATCTTCTTTCGAATGCCACAAGTCTGACCTGATTTGGATTCTTGAAGACAAAGTTATGCCCAATCTCCTACGATGACCTAATTATGGACTAGTTCTATAGAGTGAACTTGTATGACTTGCCACGTGTCCCTGTTTTTTCCTTTGGCTCTGAAATTAAGACAAAAGAAACTAATTTTTTTGTACTTGCGACCACTTTTTACAGAATTACAATCCAATGCTTAGAGATAGAGTTATGATGATTTTCCCACGGTCACCTCTTTGATATGAAATTCGGGATCCTGAAAAATCCCTAACTTCCACATACCATATCTCTGAAAATATTACGAATCAAGATCTGAAATGTTTCCACGGATTTCCGCAGGATTATGGCTTCACTCTGTGAAAATTTCAACTTCTGAACCCTCGTAGAAAAATTTTTATAGTGAAAATTCCACGATGACCTGTTTAGGTTAAATTCAGGAGCGTGCAAAAATACCTAACTTTCATAGATCATACCTCCGAAAATATTGCGAACCAAGATCTGAAATTTTTCCACGACGTTCCTAAGGATTTTTGCTTCGCTCTATAAAAATTTCAGCTTCTGAACCTTCGTAGAAAAAACGTTATAGCGAAAATTCCACGATGACCTGTTTGGAGCAGCGAAACCCTAGAATCCAAAGCTCTAATACCAAATGTTATGAAACCAACTCCAAAAATAGAAGAAAAGAAAGATCAACGCCTTAGAAATAAGCCACTTCGAGGGGGAAACCTCCAATAGATTATATAAATGAACAATTATTGGATGATTGAAATGACCAAAACCTCTTTTCTATATATAAGAGTCCATGGGGCCATAATGTAATCCTAGCCGACCTAACAATAATAATGTAAGGGCACAATAATAAGAATATGGGGGTTATAGGGGTACAACAATAACAATAAGGGGGTTAAAATAGCAACAATAAGGGACTATACTAGTAATATAGGGACCTAAGAAAGTACTCTCATATGCATGCAATGTATGAACAGTTAAGTTAAGTGAAGGAAAGCAAGTTAAGTCTAATATTAGAAGTCAAGTGAGTCAAAGTTAAAAAGTTAATGCCTTGTCAAGAAAAGCTAAGTGAAGGAAAATAAAATTATCAAATTATGTTAAAGTGAAGTTAGAAAAGTTTAGTTAAAGTGTAAGTCATAATTTGCATGAGGAAAAGAAAGTTAGAGTTTACATGATTCCATATTTCGAAATTTTAGTGCTTATATACTCATGGTTGGGTCATTGTAATGTTAAGTAAGAAGAGAGAATAGCAACAACTCGGTGGATGTATATGAGAGAATAATTAATGAATAGAACTTCTTTATTTAAGCATAATCTTGTCTACTTATTTGTCTTGTGTTTGCATGTTTATCTTTGCATCTAAATTACAAGTGGTATCACAGAAAGGTTTAGCAAGGTTTTAAAGAACCAAATGAGTTAAGAAGGTCATGAGCTACTTCCACTAAGAGCCTTGGCTATTGTGAGTAGTCTGAAAATTAAATTTTGCATCCATTGGTCCATAAGTAGAAGCTAGAGCTCGTTGAGAGTTTGTAAACACAATTACTAAAAGATTAGGGTGAGTAGCCTATAGAGCCACAACCATATTAAGAGGAAAGAGCCACCACCACTGACCAAAGAAGGAGTCTCCACCGTAAGTTGTAGCCATGAGCCTCCATAAGAATCTTCATAGAAGAGCTTACAAAAATTGCTAGTAGTTGTTGGGAGCCACCATTAAAGTGAAGATTAAAATTTTTAGTTTTAAAGACAATCAAATGTATGTGATGTTCATTTCTAGAACGTTGACACAATAAGGAAAGTAGGTAGAAGATAAAAGAAACACTGAGACGGATTTATGCAGGAATGAAATAGAATACATATATGACCATAAATACAAAGATGCAATAGAAATAACACTTCATTTCATTAATATCAAAGAACTGAAATTTGCTTAAAGACAGAATGGAAATAAACTAGCTAGGCGTTGGTAGCTTATCTTTGAGAAGAAATTTGGTGGCTACAGCCTGCTAAAATATGTTACACTAAGGCTCGAGGGTCTATTTATTATTTAGAAATAATGGAAAATTGTAAACACCCAAAAACCTCACCCTAGGAGATGAAGCGCCAAAAATATGGGCCCCGTTTGGGTAAATTGGTGTTTCAACTTCATGGGGACGTAACTTGGGCATACGATCTTCGTTTTACGTGTACCATGCCACGTTAGAAAGATCTATCTGAGGACTACAACTTTTGATGTTAATAACATTGGTTCATGGACCCATGTTACTCCCAGTTTTCCCAAAAAAAATCGTTTAGGGCCTCAAAATGGCTCCGGAAGTTCTGGACCCAAAAAAATGCTAAAAATAGTAAGTTGTGCCGAAACTAAAAAACTGAAAGAGATAATGGTGGGGCCCCAAGTGGAATAGGCGGGTGGTCACCAATATCCACATGGATCATTCCTCCCCCCTTAGGAATCAATGGTCCCCATTGCATTGAGTTTCTCCAGGAGATGATGAAACTTCTGCTGAACTTGGTCCCCGATGAACCACTTGCCTTGGTGCAGGAGTTGGCTAGAATTGACAACCCGATACAGTTGGATCTTCTATTGGAGAGGGTTCTTTATTTGCATGTCCATGATACAATTTGTGGTGGCCTGTTCCATGCAATCTAGGTTTAACTGTGTTGGTGTGAGTTGTTCTGCAATTTCAGAGGTGTCTAATAGAGGTGGGAAGTAGGGACGAAGGAAGTCCACATTGAATATTGGGTTCATACCAAGGAATGGTGGAATATTGAGCTCGAAGGAATTGTTCTCTACAGCCTTGGTGATGGTGTACGACCCATATCAGAGCAGGCGAAGCTTGTGGTGGGGTCCAGTGAGGCGCTCCTTCTGCAAATGTAGCCACACTTTTTCGCCCACCTGGAAGTTGTGTGGCACCCGATGTTGATCATGTCATTTCTTGTACTTAGCATTAGCTTTGTCCAATATCTCATGAACCTGTTGGTGGATGTGTTGAATGCGCTTGATGAAGATTTTTTCTTTCTCAGCTTCAGACTCGACATGAGCCGAATTGGCCTGAGTACCTACAAATGGCATGGATACGTCAATGGGACATAGTGGTTGGAATCGCAAGCATACCTGAAAGGGGTTGTGGTCGGTTGAGCTATGGAGAGCACAATTATAATTGTATTGTACATATGGGAGGCTCTCATCCCATGTGCGTGGATGCTTTGAATTGTACATGCACATAATGTGTACAATCATCCTATTGAGGACCTCTATCTAGCCATTTGTTTGGGGATGGAAAGTTGTGGACTTGGTGAGCTTGGTGTCCAGCATTGACCAGAGGCTAGACCAAAATGTGCTGAGGAACCTGCTATCCCGATCTGAGATGACAGACTATGGGATCCAAAAATGCACCCACACACATTCAAAGAAGAGTTTAGCAGTGGCTTCTGCTGTGATATTCTTCTTGCAGACCGCCATAATGGCCATCTTCAAGATTTGTCGACGACCACGAAAACACAGTCGTTTCCATGCTTAGTAGAAGGAATGCCCGACATGTAATCCATGGAGATGGATTCCCAAGGTCGACTAGGGGTAGGTAGCGGAGGATAGAGGCCTTGCTTTTGATGGTCGGTTTGGCGATGGCACAAGCAGTGCAGGATCTAATGTACTTCCTAGCATATTGTCGAAGGTTTTGCCAATAGAAATACTTTTGCAGTACTGCCACTATTTTCTCGACCCTGAAATGCCCGCGACTCGACTGTAGTGTGCTTCCCATATCATCTTGGCATGCTTTCTTGAAGGAACACAAAGGTGTCCCAGGTGACATAACAGTGCATCTTGGAGGTGAAAATTTGGAGCTTGCGTACCCCCCAAGAGCGCCTTGTATGTGTGGGTGAATTATGGATCGCTCTTGTAGAGAAGCAGGCAATCAGAAGTCTTGTGCCAACAACAGTTGCGAACGGTGTTTAGTGCCACGATCGATGGTCGGTTGAGGCAGTCTGAAACATTATTGGTGCTACCCTTATTATACTTGATGTTCAAATGAAACTATTGAAAATATGTGGACCACTTCTGCTGGTAATCGTTCTACAAATTCCCTTGTGTTTGTATGAATTGCAAGGGTTGGTGGTCTGTGTGGATGATTGTTTCCTTCCCCAAAATGTAATGCTTCCATTGTCGACAAGTTTTCACAATAGAATACATTTCTTTGTCATAAGTAGGATACTTGTGGACTGTGTCGGAAAATGTCTCACTATGATATGCCACTGGATGCCATTGTTGAGTAAGAATTGCCCCAATAGCATAGTCAGAGGCATTTGTCTCAATCTCAAATGGTTGTTGCAATTTTGGTAATGTGAGCACTAGTGTAGAACAAAGGTGATGTTTCAATTCTACGAATGCCTTTTATTGAGATTTAGACCAAAATATTTTTCATTTCCCTCCTCCCTTGGTGACTTGACTCAAGGGCCAAGTGATATGAGAGAATCCCAACATGAACCTGCAGTAGAAATTAGCAAGACCCAGAAAGCTGCGAAGCTCTGTTAGAGTGGTTGTGGCTGGCTAATCCCGAATGACTTAGATCTTAGTTGGATCCACATGCACCCCCCTTTCATTAATAATGTATCCCAGATATTGAACTTGGGTCATGCCAAAAGTGCACTTCTCCAAATTGGCACACAACTTGTGTTGCCGCAGTGTTTGGAGGACTTGTCGGATGTGGTGGAGGTGCTCTTCCCAAGTCTGGTTGAAGATCAGAATGTCATCCAAGTACACCACTACAAATGAGTTGGTGAATGGCCGCAAGATGTCGTCCATCAACCTCATGAAGGTTGCAGTAGTATCCGTCAACCTGAAAGGCATGACCAACCATTCGAAAAGGCCCTCCTTGTCTTTGAAGGCAATATTCCACACATCGGAGGGTTCGATTGGTACCTGGTGATACCCAGACTTCAATTCAATATTGCTGAAATATTTCTCCCATTTGAGTTGGTCCAGAAGCTCATCAATCCATGGGATCGGGTACCTATTCCGAACAATGATCTTGTTCAGTGCCCGATAGTCAATACAGAGTCTCCAAGTCCCATTCTTTATCTATACCAACACGATCAGGCTCCCACAGGGCGATGAACTCAGCTGGATGTGACCTTTCTGCAGCAGCTCCTGAATGTGCCTCTTGATTTCATCGTTCTCCAAAATAGAGCGCCGATAGATGGGTCCATTGGGTAGTGGCGAACTTGGGGTTAGATCAATGGGGTGCTTAACCTGATGGTGCAGATACCCTTGTGGGTGATCTGAAGATGTCCCTGTACTCCTCCACAACCTTGTCCATTTGTTTTTTTCGTGCAGAGGAGCCATGTCAGGAGATTGTGGCCACAATATTCCTCTTCCCTTGGGGGCGGATTATCGGGAATTTTTTTTTCCTAGTTTTGGAAATGAGCTTAATACGTTGTTTTTTAGTATCCAAAGAGATAGCAATAGGCGGTGGTACCTTTGGTATCCTGTACAACTTATTTCCCAAAGTAACAATAACAACAAGAGGTCTGGATTCATACACAGCATATCGTTTCCACAAGTATGGTTGGCCTAATAATACATCACAAACATCAAGAGGAGAAATGTCACATAATACCTCATCTATGAAGGGCTTGATGATGTAGGGAAGGCGACATTGCTGGTTGACGCGGAGATCCCGTCCTTGGTGAAGCCACCCGATGGTGTATGGATGCGGGTGTGCTTTGGTCGACAAGCCCAACCGATTCACGTCGTCTGCTGAAATGAGGTTCTTTTGGCTCCCATTGTTGACAATGAACGGTAACTAGGAACCCTTTACCCACATCTGGGAGTGGAAGAGACACTCCTCCTCCTCTGGATCTTCCGGTTCCTCCTTCTGGATCTTTGCAGTGGCAACAGTGGTGTTGGACTCCACATCAATAATCTATTTCCCTTTTTCATTTCCCTTGTCAGGTTATGATTCAGAGTCAGAGCATGCATCTAATTCAGAAGCCCTCATCTCGGCCACCAGTGACTGCTTGGCCCGACACTCACTTTTTTTGTGAGTGGAGCTCTTATGGAACTCACACCACTTTCCCGTGTCCTTCTTTGGCTTCGCGGTGTTTTTATTGGCTTGCAGCTTTGGAAGGTTTTCTTGGGTCGCCATGCCTTGGATTTTTCCTTTGTTTTGTGGTTTTTGGGCACCTTTCCCTTGCTTTTGATTCACATATCCAAAGTCTCGCTTCTTCTGTTTGAATTTCTGCTCAATCTTGGCAGCATACCAGTATGTCGTACCAAGCGAGGAGATGTCGAGGAACTCCATTTCCTCCTGAATGTATCTGTGAAGACATATGCAATACTTTAGCACCAAATGTTTCTCTAAATATTTGATACCCAAATTTATGCGCAGGGTATGGAACAAATTCGGCATCTCATGCACATCTTGATCCCTTTGTTTCCACAGTATGGTCCATTGTATGTACTTGTCCTCATAGCTCCCAACGGGATAGTATTGTTACTTGATGGTGTCTCAAAAAGAATTCCAAGTGGGTACGAATGAGAACAGAGAGGGTTTTGTCTCGTCATTTTTCTCACAGTAGAATTCCCACCAGTCCTTGACATGGGGGGTAGCTTTGAGGAGTGCAAAAATAATCTTCTCCCAGTTGGAAAAGTCATGAACCAAGAAATATCCTTCTAATAGATTCAACCATTTATCTATGACATTTGAATCTATTTGACCCTCAAATATGGGAATGTCAAAGTTTACTTGTACCTTAAAGGGAGTCGCGCCTCCAGAGTGGCTGCTGGATGCAGATGCACTGCTGGTGGGAAATCGTTGAAGGATCTAGGAAAATTTGTCCATCATCACGCTCCTTTGTTTTTCGAGGGCCTCCTCAAGCAATATTTTGATAGGATCTCATGCTCCCTCATATTTATTTTCATCCCCCATGGGTGATCGTCGGGATTTGTGAGGCTGATCTTGCAAAGGTTCAACCAGATGGAGCCCTAACTCCTTATACCCCGACCTCATTGGGGCCATGCAAAGAAGGATCGAGAAAAAGTAGACCCCTATGATACCACTTATCCGGATTTATGCAAGAATGCAACATAATACACATATAACCATAAATACAAAGATGCAAGGGAAATAACACTTCATTTCATTAATATTAAAGAACTGGAATTTTCTTATAGACAGAATGGAAATAAACTAGCTAGGGCGTTGGTAGCTTATCTATGAGAAGAGATGAGGTGGCTATAGCTTGTTCAACTGTGTTAAAATGAGGCTCGAGGGTCTATTTATTATTTAGAAACAATGGAAAACCCTAAACATCCAAAACCCTAACCCTAGGAGATGAAGCAACAAAAATGTGGGCCTCGTTTGGGTAAATTGGTGATTCAACTTCCCAGGGACATAACTTTGCCATATGATCTTCATTTGACACGTACCATACCTCATTAAAAAGATCTATCTGAGGAATACAAATTTTGATGTGATCAACATTGGTCCATGGACCCATGTTGCTCCCGATTTTCCCAAAAAACGTCGTTTAGGGCCTCCAAACGGCTCCGGAAGTTTAGGACCCAAAAAATTGCTAAAAATAGTAAGTTGTGCTGAAACTGAAAAATTGAAAGAGAAAATGGTGGGGCCCCAAGTGGAATAGGCAAGTGGACACCAATATCAACCTGGATCATTCCTCCCCCGTTAGGAATCAGTGGTCCCCATTGCATTGAGTTTCTCCATGATATGAGGAAACTTCTGCTGATCTTGGTCCCTGGTGAACCACTTGCCTTGGTGGAAGAGTTGTCCAGCTTTGAAAACCCGATACAGTTGGATCTTCTGTTGGCGAGTGTTCTTGATTTTCATTTCCATGATACAATCTATGGTGGTCTGTTCCATGTAGTCTGGGTTTAACTGTGTTGGTGTGAGTTGTTCTGCAATGTTAGAGGTGTCTAATAGAGGTGGGAAGTAGGGACGAAGGCAGTCCACATTGAATATTGGGTGCAGGCCAAGGAATGGTGGAATACTGAGCTTGAAGGCATTGTTCTCTACAGCCTTGATGATGGTGTACAACCCATATCGGAGAGGGTGAGGCTTGCGGTGGGATCTAGTGAGGTGCTCCTTCTGCAAATTTAGCCACACTTTGTCGCCCACCTGGAAGTTGTGTGGCACCCGATGTTGATCATGTCATTGCTTGTCCTTAACATTGACTCTGTCCAATTTTTCATGAACCTGTTGGCGGATGTGTTTAATGCGCTTGATGAAGTTGTTCGTTTTGTCAGCTTCAGACTAGACATGAGCCGAATTGGCCTGAGTAGCTACAAATGGCATGGCTAATTCAATGGGGCATAGTGGCTGGAATCCCAAGCCCACCTGAAAGGGGCTGTGGCCAGTTGAGCTGTGGAGAGCATAATTATAACTATGTTGTACATAGGGGAGGCTCTCATCCCATGTGTGTGGATGCTTTGAATTGTGCATGCACAGAATGTGTACAATCATCCTATTGACGACCTCTGTTTGGCCATCATTTTGGAGATGGAAAATTGTGGACTTGGTGAGCTTGGTGTCCAGCATTGAACAGAGGCTGGACCAAAATGTGTTTAGGAACATGTTGTCCTGATCTAAGATGATAGACTCTAGGAACCAAAAGTGCACCCACACTCGTTCAAATAATATTTTAGTAGTGGCTTCTGTTGTGATATTCTTCTTGTAGGTCGCCATAATGGCCATCTTCGAGAATCTGTCGATGACCACGAAAACACAGTCGTTTCCATGCTTAGTAGAAGGAAGGCCCGACATGTAAATCAAGGATATGGATTCCCAAGGTCGACTAAGGGTAGGTAATAGAGTATAGAGGCCTTGCTTCTTGATGGACGGTTTGGTAATGGCGCAAGTAGTGCAGGATCTGATGTACTTCTCGACATCCTGTTGAAGGTTCAGCCAATAGAAATACTTCTACAATACTGCCACTATTTTCTCGACCCAAAAATTCCCAATGACTCAACTATAGTGTTCTTCCCATATCATGTTGGCACACTCGCATGAAGGAACACAAAGGTGTCCTAGGTGACATAATAGTACATCTTAGAGGTGAAATTTTGGAACTTGCGTACCCCCCAAGAGTGCCTTGTATGTGTGGCCGAATTCTAAATTGCTCTTGTAGAGAAGCGACCAATCAGAAGTCTTGTGCCAACAAGAATTGATAACGGTGGTTAGCGCCATGATCGGTGGTCGGTTGAGGCATTTTGCAACATTATTGGTGCTAACCTTCTTGTACTTGATGTTCAAATGAAACTGTTGCAGATATGTGGACCACTTCTGATGGCGATCATTCTGCAACTTCCCTTGTGTCTGTATGAACTGCAGAGGTTGATGGTCTACGTGGATGATTGTTTTCTTCCCCAAATTATAATGCTTCCATTGTCGACAAGCCTGCACAATGGAATAAATTTCTTTGTCATAAGTGGGATACTTGTGGACTGTGTCGGAAAATGTCTCACTGTGATATGCCACTGGATTCCCTTGTTGAGTAAGAACTGCCCCAATAGCATAGTCAGAGGCATCTGTCTCAATCTCAAATGGTTGTTGCAAGTATGGTAATGTGAGCATTGGGGCAGAACAGAGGTGATGTTTCAATTATACGAACTCCTTCTGTTGAGATTCCGACCAAAATAATTTTTCTTTCGCTCCTCCCTTGGTGACTTGACTCAAGGGCCAAGTGATATGAGAGAATCCCAACACGAACCTGCGGTAGAAATTAGCAAGACCTAGAAAGTTTTGAAGTTCTGTTAGAGTGGTTAGGGTTGGCCAATCCCGAATGACTTGGATGTTGGTTGGATCCACATTCACCCCCTTTCATCAATAAGGTATCCTAGATATTGAACCTAGGTCATGCCAAAAGTGCACTTCTCCAAATTAGCACACAACTTGTGTTGCTGCAGTGTTTGGAGGACTTGTCGGATGTGGTGGAGGTGCTCTTCCCAAGTCTGGATGAAGATCAGAATTTCATCCAAGTACACAACTAAAAATAAGTTGGTGAAAGGCTGCAAGATGTCGTCCATCAACCTTATGAAGGTTTTGGGACCATTCCTCAACTCAAAAGGCATGACCAGCCATTTGAAAAGGCCCTCATTGGCTTTGAAGGCAGCCTTTGACACATCGAAGGGTTTGATTGGTACCTGGTGATACCCAGACTTCAGGTTGATCTCGCTGAAATATTTCTTCCCTTTGAGTTGGTCTATATGGTCATCAATCCATGGGATCGGGTAGCTATTCCGAACAGTGATCTTGTTCAGCGCCCGATAGTCAATGCAGATTCTCCAAGTCCCATCCTTCTTCTGTACCAACATGATCGAGTTCCCACAGGGTGATTAACTCGGGGGGATGTGACCTTTCTGCAGTAGCTCCTAAATGTGCCTCTTGATTTCATCATTCTCTATAACATAGCATCGATAGATGGGTCCATTAGGTAGCAACGCACCTAGGGTTAGATCAATGGGATGCTTGACTTGAAAATGCAGAGGCACCCATGTGGGTGAGGTGAAGATGTCCCCATACTCCTCCACAACCTTTTCCATTTGTTTTTGTCGTGCAGAGGAGCTCTGTCTGGAGATCGTGGCCACAATATTCTTCTTTCCCTAGGGGTGGATCATCAGGAAAACAAATTTCCTCGTTTTGGAAATGAGCTTACTGCATTGTTTTGTAGTAACCAAAGAGATAGTGGTAGGTGGTGGTACCTCTGGTATCCTGTACAACTTATTTCCCAGAGTAACAATAACAGCCTGAGGTCGGGACTCATACACAACATGTCTCTTCCACAATTATAGTTGGCCTAATAATACATCACAAACATGAAGAGAAGAAATTTCACATAATACCTCATCCGTGAAGGGCTTGATGCTGTAGGGAAGGCGGCTTTGCTGGCTGACGCGGAGATATCGTCCTCAGTGAAGCCACTCGATGGTGTATGAATGTGGGTGTATTATGGTCAGCAAGCCGAACCACTTCACGGCATCTGCTGAAATGAGGTTCTTTTGGCTCCCATTGTTGACAATGAACTGTAGTGGGGAACCCTTAATCCACATCTCGGAGTGGAAGAGATGATTCTCCTCCTCTGGATTTTCCGGTTCCTCCTTCTAGATCTTCACAGTGGCAACAGTGGCATTGGGCTCCACATCAATAATCTGTTTCCCTTTGTCATTCTCCTTGTCAGGTTCCGATTCAGAGTCAAAGCATGCATCTAATTCAAAATCCCTCATCTCGGCCACCAGCGACTGCTTGGCCCGACACTCACTTGTGTTGTGAGTGGAGCTCTTATGGAACTCACACCACTTTCTTGTGTCCTTCTTTAGCTTCGCAGTGTTGTTCTTAGTTTGCGGTTTTGGAAAGTTGTCTTGGGATGCCATGCCTTGGCTTTGTCCTTTGTTTTGCGGTTTGGGGGCACCTATCACTTGCTTTTGATTTGCAGATCCAAAGTCTCACTTCTTCTGTTTGAATTTCTGCTCAATCTTGGCAGCATACCGGTATGTCGTACCAAGTGAGGAGATGTCAGGGAACTCCATTTCCTCCTGAATGTATCTGTGCAGAAAAATGCGATACTTTAGCACCAAATTTTTCTCCGAATATTTGATACCCAACTGTGTGCGTAGGTTATGGAATAGATTTGTCAGCTAATGCACATCTTGATCCCTTTATTGTCGCAACATGGTCCGTTGTATGTACATATCCTCACAGATCCCCACGGGATAGTATCGTTCCTTGATGACATCTTGGAAATAATTCCAAGTGGGTATGACTGAGAATAGAGAGGGTTCTTTCTTGTCCTTTTTCTCATAGTAGGTTTCCCACTAGTCCTTGACATGGGGGGTAGCTTTGAGGAGTGAAAAAATAATCTTCTCCCAGTCGGAAAAGTCATGAACCGAGAAATATTCTTCTAATAGATTCAACCATCTATCTACGACATCTCCATCTATTTGACCCTCAAATATGGGAATGTAAAATTTACTTGTACCTTAAAGGGAGTCGCGCCTCCAGAGTGGCTGCTAGATACAGATGCGCCGTCAGTGGGCAATCGTTGAAGGATCTTGGAAAAGTTATCCATCTTCGCGTTCCTTTGTTTTTTGAGGGCCTCCTTGAGCAATATTTTGATAGGATCTTCTGCTCCCTCATATTTATTTTCATCCCCCATGGGAAATTTTCAGGGTTTGCGAGGCTGATCTTGCAAAGGTTCAACCAGATCGAGCCTTGAATCCTTATACCTTGACCTCATTGGGGACATGCAAAGAAGAATCGAGAAAAAGCAGACCCCTATGATACCACTGATCTGGATTTATGCAGGAACACAAAATAATACACTAATGACCATAAATACAAATATGCAGTGGAAATAACACTTCATTTCATTAATATCAAAGAACTGAAATATGCTTACAGACAGAATGGAAATAAACTAGCTAGGGCACTGGTAGCTTATCTCTGAGAAGAGATGTGGCGAATACAACCCACTGAAATATGTTACAATGAGGCTCGAGGGTATATTTATTATTTATAAACAATGGAAAACCCCAAACATGCAAAACCCTAACCCTGGGAGATGAAGCGCCAAAACTGTGGGCCTCGTTTGGGTAAATTGGTGTTTCAACCTCCCAGTGACGTAACTTTGGCATACGATCTTCGTTTGATGCATACCATACCTTGTTATAAATATATATTTGAGGAATACAAATTTTAATGTGAGAAATTTCGGTCCATGGACACATGTTTCTCCTGATTTTCCCAAAAAACGTTGTTTAGGGCCTCAAAACGACTCCAGAAATTCAACACCTGAAAAACTGCTAAAAATAGTAAGTTTTGCCGAAACTAAAAAACTGAAAGAGACAATGGTGGGGCCCCAAGTTGAATAGGAGGGTGGCCACCAATATCCACCTGGATGATTCCTCCCCCCTTAGGAAGAAATGGTCCCCATTGCGTTGATTTTCTACATGAGATGTTCAAACTTCTGCTGCACTTGGTCCCTGGTTAACCACTTGCCTTGGTGCAGGAGTTAGCCATATTTGACAACCCGATACAGTTGGATATTCTATTGGTGAGTGTTCTTGATTTGCATGCCCATGATAAAATCTGTGGTGGCATGTTCCATGCAGTATGGGTTTAACTCTGTTGGTGTGTGTTATTCTGCAATGCCAGAGGTGTCTAGTAGAGGTGGGAAGTATGGATGAAGGTGTTCCACATTGAATACTGGGTGCAGACCAAGGAATGGTGGAATATTGAACTCGAAGGCATTGTTCCCTACAACCTTGGTGATGGTGTGCATCCCATATCAGAGTAGGCGAAGCTTGCAGTGGGGTCTAGTGAGGCACTTCTTCTGAAAATGTAGCCACACTTTATCGCCCACCTCGAATTTGTGTGGCACCCGATGTTGACCATGTCTTTGCTTGTACTTAGCATTGGATCTGTCCAATATGTCATGAACCTATTGGTGAATGTGCTAAATGTGCTCGATGAAGCTATTCGATTTGTCAGCTTCAGACTGGACATGAGCCGAATCGGCCTGACTAGCCACAAATGGCATGGCTACATCAATGGGACATAGTGGCTGGAATCCCAAGCCCACCTGAAAGGGGTTGTGGCCGGTTGAGTTATGGAGAGCCCGGTTATAATTTTGTTGTAAATAGTGGAGGCTCTCATCCCATGTGCATGGATTGTTTGAATTGCACATGCATAGAATGTGCACAATCATCCTATTGACAAGATATGTCTGGCCATTAGTTTGGGGATGGAAAGCTGTGGACTTGGTGAGCTTGGTGTCCAACATTGACCAAAGGCTGGCCAAAAATGTGCTGAGGAACCTGCTGTCCCGATATGATATGATAGACTATGGGATCCCAAAGTGCACCCACACTCATTCAAAGAAGAGTTTAGGATTGGCTTCTGCTGTGATATTCTTCTTGTAGGCTGCCATAATGGCCATCTTCGAGAATCTGTTGACGACCACAAAAACACAGTCGTTTCCATGCTTAGTAGAAGGAAGGCCCGACATGTAATCCATGGAGATGGATTCCCAAGGTCGACTAGGGGTAGGTAGTGGAGTATAGAGGCCTTTCTTCTTAATGGTCGGTTTGGAAATGGCGCAAGCAGTGCAGGATCTGATGTACTTCCCAACATCCTGTCGAAGGTTCGGCCAATAGACATACTTTTGCAGTACTGCCACTATTTTCTCGACTTTGAAATGCCCAACGAATCGACTGTAGTGTGCTTCCCATATCATCTTGGCATGCTCGCTTGAAGGAATGCAAAGGTGTCCTAGGTGACATAATAATTCATCTTGGAGGTGAAAATTTGGAACTTGCGTACCCCCCAAGAGTGCCTTGTATGTGTGGCCGAATTATGGATTTATCTTGTAGAGAAAAGGCAAATTAGAAGTCTCGAGCCCACAAGAGTTGAGAATGGGGGTTAGCACCACGATCGGTGGTCGGTCGAGGTAGTCTGCAACATTATTGGTGCTACCCTTCTTGTAATTGATGTTTAAATGAGACAGTTGCAGATATGTGGACCACTTATGATGGCGATCGTTCTGCAACTTCCCTTATGTTTGTATGAACTGTAGGGGTCGGTGTTCTGTGTGGATGATTGTTTCCTTCCCCAAAAAGTAATGCTTCCATTGTCGACAAGCATACACAATGGAATACATTTATTTGTCATAAGTGGGATACTTGTGGACTGTGTCGGACAATGTCTCACTGTGATATGCCAATGGATGCCCTTGTTGAGTAAGAACTACCCCAATAGCATAGTTAGATGCATCTATCTCAATATAAAATGGTTGTTGCAAGTCTGGTATTGTGAGAACTGGGGAAAAACAGAGGCAATGTTTCATTTCTACGAATGCCTTTTGTTGAGATTCAAACCAAAATAATTTTTCTTTCGCTCCTCCCTTGGTGACTTGACTCAAGGGCCAAGTGATATTAGAGAATCCCAACACAAACCTGCGGTAGAAATTAGCAAGACCCAGAAAGCTGCGAAGCTCTGTTAGAGTGGTTGTGGCTGGCTAATCCCGAATGACTTAGATCTTAGTTGGATCCACATGCACCCCCCTTTCATTAATAATGTATCCCAGATATTGAACTTGGGTCATGCCAAAAGTGCACTTCTCAAAATTGGCACACAACTTGTGTTGCCGCTGTGTTTGGAGGACTTGTCAGATGTGGTGGAGGTGATCTTCCCAAGTCTGGCTGAAGATCAGAATGTCATCCAAGTACACCACTACAAATGAGTTGGTGAATGGCTGCAAGATGTCATCCATCAACCTCATGAAGGTTGCGGGAGAATTCGTCAACCCGAAAGGCATGACCAACCATTCGAAAAGGCCCTCCTTGGCTTTGAAGGAAATCTTACACACATCGGAGGGTTTGATTGGTACCTGGTGATACCCAGACTTCAATTCGATCTTGCTGAAATATTTTTCCCCATTGAGTTGGTCCAGAAGCTAATAAATCTATGGGATCGGGTACCTATTCTGGACAGTGATCTTGTTCAACGCCTAATAGTCAATACAGAGTCTCCATGTCCCATCCTTCTTCTATACCAACACGATTGGGCTCCCACAGGGCAATGAGATCAGCCGGATGTGACCTTTCTGCAATAGCTCCTGAATGCGCCTCTTGATTTCATAGTTCTCCAGAATAGAGCACCGATAGATGTGTCCATTGGGTAGCGGTACACCTGGGGTTAATCAATGGGGTGTTTGAATTGACAGTGCAGAGGCACCCTTGTGGGTGAGGTGAAGATGTCCCCATACTCCTCCACAACCTTGTCCATTTGTTGTTGTTGTGTAGAGGAGCCCTGTCTGGAGATCGTGGCCATAGTCTTATTCTTTCCCTGGGGGTGGATCATCAGGAAAACAAATTTCCTGGTTTTGGAAAAGAGCTTACTGCATTGTTTTCCAGTAACCAAAGAGATAGCGGTAGACAGTGGTATCTATGGTATCCGATACAACTTATTTCCCAAAGTAAAAATAATAGCACGAGGTTGGGACTCATACAACGAATGTCGCTTCCACAAGTATGCTTGGCCTAATAATACATCACAAACATCAAGAGGAGCAATGCCACATAATACCTCATCCGTGAAGGGCTTGATGTTGTAGGGAAGGCGGCATTGTTGGCTGGCGTGGAGATCCCGTCCTTGGTGAAGCCACCCGATGGTGTATGGTTGTTGGTGTGCTGTGGTCGGAAAGCCCAACCGCTTCATGGCGTCTGCTGAAATGAGGTTCTTTTCACTGCCATTGTTGAAAATGAACTGTAGTGGGGAACCCTTTACCCACATTTGGGTGTGGAAGAGATGCTCCTCCTCCTCTGGATCTTCTGGTTCCTCCTTCTGGATCTTCGCAGTGGAAATGGTGGCGTTGGGCTCCACATCAATAATTTGTTTCCCTTTGTCATTCCCCTTGTCAGGTTCTGATTCAGAGTTGGTGCATGCATTTGATTCATAAGCCCCTATCTCGGTGACCAACGACTGCTTGGCCCGACACTCACTTGTGTTGTGAGTGGAGCTCTCATGGAACTCACCCCACTTTCTCATGTCCTTCTTTGGCTTCATGATGTTGTTCTTGGCTTGCGGCTTTGGAAAGTTGTCTTGGGCCACCATGCCTTAGCTTTGTCCTTTGTTCTGTGGTTTGGGGGCACCTTTCCCTTACTTTTGATTTGCAAATCCAAATTCTCGCTTCTTCTGTTTGAATTTCTTCTCAATCTTGGCAGCATATCGGTATGTCGTACCAAGTGAGGAGATGTTGAGGAACTCCATTTCCTCCTGAATGTATCTGTGAAGACAAGTGTGATACTTTAGCACCAAATGTTTCTCTGAATCTTTGATACCCAAATTTATGTGCAGGGTATGGAACAGATTTTTTAGCTGATGCACATCTTAATCCCTTTAGTGCCACAACGTGGTCCATTGTATGTACTTGTCCTCATATCTCCCCATGGGATAGTACTGTTCCTTGATGGCGTCTCGGAAAGAATTCCAGGTTGGTACGACTGAGAACAGAGAGGGTTCTGTCTCGTCTGTTTTCTCACAGTAGGTTTCCCACCAGTCCTTGACATGGGGGGTAGTTTGAGGAGTGCAAAAATAATCTTATCCCAGTCGGAAAAGTCATGAACCAAGAATATCCTTCTAATATATTCAACCATATATCTATGACATATTCATCTATTTGACCCTAAAATATGGGAATTTCAAAGTTTACTTGTACCTTAAAGGGAATCGCGCCTCCAGAGTGGCTGCTGGATGCAGATGCGCCACCGATGGGCAGTTGTTAAAGGATCTGGGAAAATTTATCCATCATCGCATTCCTTTGTTTTCCGAGGGCCTCCTTGAGCAATATTTTGATAGGATACCCTACTCCCTCATTTTTCTTTTCGTCCCCTATGGGTGGCAGTCGGGGTTTACGATGTTGATCTTGCGAAGGTTCATCGAGATCGAGCCATAACTTCTTATACCCTGACCTCGTTGGGGACATGCAAAGAAGGATCGAGAAAAAGAAAAACCCTTTGATACCACTGATATGGATTTATGATGGAACGCAATAGAATACACATATAACCATAAATACAAAGATGCAACAGAAATAACACTTCATTTCATTAATATCAAAGAACTGAAATTTTGTTACAGATAGAATGGAAATAAACTAGCTAGGGCGCTGGTAGCTTATCTCTGAGAAGCGATGTGGTGGCTACAGCCCGCTGAAATGTGTTACAATGAGGCTCGAGGGTATATTTATTATTTAGAAACAATGGAAAACTCTAAACATCCAAAACCCTAACCCTAGGAGATGAAGTGCCAAAACTATGGGCCCTATTTGGGTAAACTGGTGTTTCAACTTCCCGGGGACGTAAATTTGGCATACGATCTCCATTTGACTCCTACCATACCTCGTTAGAAATATCTATCTGAGGAATACAACTTTTTATGTGAGCAACATTTGTTCATTGACCCATGCTTCTCCCGATTTTCCCCAAAAATGTCGTTTAGGGCCTCAAAATGGCTCCAGAAGTTCAGGACTCGAAAAAATACTAAAAATAGTAAGTTGTGCCGAAACTGAAAAACTGAAAGAGACAATGGTGGGGCCCCAAGTGGAATAGGTGGGTGGCCACCAATATCCACCTGGATCAAACACGACAGCCATGTGTCACAAAGTAAGACTGAAGCAAATCAATAAAATAAATCGAAAGAAAGAGCCAAAGAATTTTTAATATCTCATAGAGGTTCTCGTCACTGTCGAGGCATCTAAAATACAAGTAGATGAAGTAGAAAAATTATAGGATGAATGGATAAGGATAAATACAATAACACTTCCAAAATTTACTAGTAAAATTTTAAAATTTTCAGAAGTGTTAGAATGAAAACATTTCTTCAATGTAAAGAGTTGTTTGAGTATTAGTCTAATAACCCATATGATGAAGTATGCGATACCTTAGTATTGGATCTTATAAAACATGCATTGGATGAGAAGTCCTTGTGCAAGGTAGAAAAATCTATAATTTCCTAAGAAGCATGGAAGACCCTGGAAGTAGAATTTGGTATAAAGGAAAGTGACATAAAACAACAAATTATGTTACAGTATGTTGAAGAATCAATAGAAAGTCAACTGCAGGTTTGAGAGTAAATTAACAAGACTCTAGGAGGAAAATGAAGCTTGGAGAATCCCACTCAAATGTGGATGGTGGCCATAAATAATATAAAAGTGAAACCTAACATGCAAACATGCATATGGATGAATAAGACACTTAAAACATTGCAGAGTGAGAAGTTCAATACTCTACGTGTGAAGTACAGTAAGAGCATATAGATGCTTGAGAACCCCACTTTAACATGGATTGTGAAGATTATGGTGAATCCTACTATCATGAGACACATGTGGATGGTGACTGAAAAGTGAGTTGTGAATTTTTGAATCCAACAATAGACCTTGTTGATGATGGTGAAGCATCCAATAAAGAAGTGAATAACATGTGTGATCTAGTTGGTATGATTGTAGTTGATAATAACAAAGAGAAATTCAAATTTGAGAATAACAAAGACAAATTTTCATATGAAGTAATGGTTTGTAGAGATTAATGTTCATCTCGCATGAATCTAGCAACAAATGGTGAATTTGGTGAAGTTGAAATTATTAATGAGCACATGAATGTTTCGATATCTCACCAAAAAGTGGATGAAAATTATGTTGATGAAATTTGTGGTCTCCTTTTCAAAACAAGGATTGATTGTGGAAATATGGAAAATGCCATGTTTGATGAAGAATTGAAGGTTGAAGCTACCAATGTAGCAGCAAGTTGTAACAACCATGGTAAAAAATCCATGTAAAAGTTAATAAATGTGAAATAAGAACTTGGACATGGGTCACGTATTCCAAGTTGAATGTTGGGCGAAAACATCCTAATGGGTGTTCATTTTAGTTTATTAATGGCTATGGAAATTGGAAAAGGTAATGACAAAGGCTTTGGAAAGGCATGGGGCATTTATTGGCATTTTATTTATAAAAATAATGGAAAATAGGAGAAAAGGTAGGTGAAAGGTCATGGGTTGCATGTAAGGAGGAAAATGAAGGAAAATAATGGAAAAATGAAGAAATTAGAGGCTTCATTGAAAAAAAGGCTTTTGAGGATTAGTTGGTGGCTTTTTCACAAACTTTTGTGATTTTAGTTTTAGAGCTCTCATTCTATTCTCTCTCTCTCTCATACTCTTGGACACTTAGATTTTTCTTGGAGCACTCTTGGAGGAGGGTGGCATACTTTGGATTTGGAGAAAGAAGGAAAAGGAAAAGAAGGAAAGCATCAAAGGACAACAAGATAAACAACTACAATGGTTTTTTCTTGCAAGTAATGAGTTGCATGTATGGTTCTCTTTCTAGTTTTGGCATGCATGGCATATGCATGTGGCTATTTGGTTATGATATTTCATTGGCATGGAGGATTGCCTGGATTAACAATCGTTTTTCCTAGCCTTACCATTTCTTGGATAGACATGGTATTGTGGGTTTTATTTTTGTTTTCTGATTTGTTTTCGTGTGCCTTTGATTTTGGGTTGAGTTATTAGTTCCTAGAAGTCTTGGTTGGTTAAACACTCTGGAAGCCCTGTAACATGTTAGGTTGAGTTACTAGTCCTCGAGTCCTTGGCTGGAAAAACTCTCTAGATAATCATTCCATACAATTACGCCTTAACATAAACAATATGAAAATGATATGAATGAAAGTAATCTTATATAATCAACAACCTAACTTGCCTAATAGTGGTCAAATATTCAAATTTGTTACAATCAAGGGAACTCTAGTCTCGTAGAGCAATTTAAAGTATAAGAGAAAACAGTTCATACAAACCTATCACCAAATTTCCTATTTGATTTACTCTCATCTATTGGAACTTTTTCATAGACAAAAATTGTTTCACTTGATAGAAATAATAAGTACTCTCATATGGATGCAATGTATGAAGAGTTAAGTTATGTGAAGGAAATAAATTTAACTATAATATTAGAAGTCAAGTGAGTCAAAGTTAAAAAGTTAATGCCTTGTCAAGAAAAGCTAAGCGAAGGAAAATAAAAATGTCAATTTATGTTAAAGTGAAGTTAGAAAATGTTAGTTAAAGCGTAAGTCATAGTTTGCATGAGGAAAATAAAGTTAGATTTTACATGGTTCCATATTTAGAAAGTTTAGTGCTTATATACTCATGTTTGGGTCATTTTAATGTTAAGTAAGAAGATAGAATAACAGCAACTCGGTGGATGTATATTATAGAATAATTAATGAATAGAACGTCTTTATTTAGGCACAATCTTGTATACTTATTTGTCTTGTTTTTGCATGTTTATCGTTTCATTTAAATGACAAGTGGTATCAAAGAAAGTTTTAGCAAGGGTTAAAAGAAATAAAGGAGTTAAGAAGGTCATGAGCTACTTCCACTAAGAATCTTGGCTATCCAATGATCCATAAGTAGAAACTAGAGCTCGTTGAGAGTTTGTAAACCCAACTACTAAAATATTAGGGTGAATAGCCTATAGAGCCACCACCATATCAAGAGGAAAGAGCCACCAACACTAACCAAAGAAGGAGTCTCCACCGTAAGTCGTAGCCATGAGCCTCCATAATAATCTGCATAGAAGAGCTTAGAAAAGTTTCTAGTAGTCGTTGGGAGCCACCGTTAAATTGAAGGTTAAATTTTTTAGTTTTAAAGATAATCAAGTGTATGTGATCATTTCTAAAACACTAACACAATAAGGAAAGCAGGTATAAGATAAAATAAAGACGACAGACTTGGGTCACAAAGTAAGAATGAAGCAAATTGAGAAAATAAATCGAAAGGAAGAGCCAAATAATTTTTAATATATCATATTGGTTCTCGCAATAGTCGAGGCATCTAAAATATAAGTAGATGAAGTAGAAAAAATATAAGATGAATGGATCAGGATAAATATGGTAACACTTCCAAAATTTACTGCTAAATTTTTTAATTTTTGGGAACTGTCAAAACGAAAAATTTACTTTGATGTAAATATTTGATTGAGTATCAGTCTAATAACCCATATGATGAAGTATGTGATACCTTAGTTTTGGATCTTACAAAACATGCATTGGATGAGAATTCATTGTGCAAGGTTGCAAAAGCTACAATTTCCTAAGAAGCATGGAAGATCCCAGAAGTATAATTTGGTATAAAGGAAAGTGACATAAAGCAACAAATTATGTTACAGTCTCTTGAAGAATCAATATAAAGTCAACTGCAGGTTTGAGAGTAAATTAACAATACTCTCGGAAGAAAATGAAGCTTGGAGAATCCCACTCAAATGTGGATGATGGTCATAAAGAATATAAAATTGAAACCCATCATGCAGACATACATATGGATGAAGAATACATAGAAAATATTGCAGAGTGAGAAGTTGAATACTCTACGTGTGAAGTAGAGTAAGAACATATATATGCTCGAGAACCCCACTGTAACATGGATGTTGAAGATGATGGTGAATCTTACTATGACGAGACACATGTGGATGGTGACTGAAAAGTGGGTTGTGAATTTGTGAATCCAACAATAGACCTTGTTGATGATGGTGAAGCTTCCAATAAAGAAGCGAATAACATGTGTGATCTAGTTGGTAAAATTGTACTTGATGATGACCTCTTTGCATCGGAGTTTGAGGAATTCAAGTTTGAGAATAACAAAGACAATTTTTCATATGAAGTAATGGTTTGTAGAGATGAATGTGCATCTCTCATGAATCCGTCGACAAATGATGAATTTGGTAAATTTGAAATTGTTAATGAGCACATGCATGCTTAGATATCTCACCACAAAGGGGATGAAAGTTATGTTGATGAAATTTGTGGTCTCTTTTTCGAAACAAATATTGATTGTGGAAATATGTAAAATGCCATGTCTGATGAAGAATTGATGGTTGAAGCTACCAATGTAGCAGCAAGTTGTAACAACCCTGGTAAAAAATCCATGTAAAAGTTAATAAAGGTGAAATAAGACCTTGGACATGGGTCATGTATTCCAAGCTAAATCTTGGTTGAAAACATCCTAATGGGTGTTCATTTCAGTTTATTAATGGCTATGGAAATTGGAAAAGGTAATGACAAAGGATTTGGAAAGGCATGAGCCATCTATTAGCATTTTATTTATGAAGATAATGGAAAATTGGACAAAAGGGAGGTGAAAGGTCATGGGTTGCATGTGAGGAGGAAAACAAAGGAAAATAATGGAAAAATGAAGAAATTAGAGGCCTCATTGATAAAAAGGATTGTGAGGATCAGTTAGTGGATTTCTCACTGACTTTTGTGATTTCATTTTTAGAGCTCTCATTCTATTCTCTCTCTCTCATACTCTTGGAGACTTATTTTTCTCGGAGCGCTCTTAGAGGAGGGTGGAATACTTGGGATTTGGAGAAAGAAGGAAAAGGAAAATAAGGAAAGCGTAGGAGGACAATGAGATCAACAAATAAAATGGTATTTTCTTGCAGGTATTGAGCTGCATGTATGGTTCTCTTACTAGTTTTGGCATGCATGGCATATGCATGTCATTATTTGGTTATGATATTTCATTGGCATGGAGGTTTTCCTGTATTAAAAATCGTTTTTCCTAGCCTTACCTTTTCTTGGATAGCCATGGTGTTGTCAGTTTTACCTTTTTTTTTTCTTCTTATGCCTTTGATTGTGGGTTGAGTTATTAGTTCCTAGAAGCCTTGGTTGGTTAAATTATCTGGAAGCCATATAACATGATAGGTTGAGTTACTAGTCCTCTAATACTTGGTTGTAAAAAATCTCTGGAAGCCCTTGGTGGGTTGAGTTACTAGTCGTGGAAGCCCTGGTTGGACAAAATATCTAGAAGCCCGACAATAGCTATGAGTTAAGTTACTAGTCTCAGAATCCCTGGTTGGAAAAAACGCTCTAGAGCCTTGGAAAGCTTGGGTAAAGAACAATATGGTGATGGCTAGTGATTTATGGCCGTGAGGTGGAATCACTAGTTGAGGGTTGAGGTGGTTTGGCCTCTAGAATCCCTAGTTTGGTTTTGATTGATTTTTTTTATGAGTTCCCACATTCATGCTTTGAATATTTCACAGAGGTGACTAGCTGAAAGAAAGATTTGGTTCAACCTAGTCTATGGCTGAGTGGTTCGTGGATGTCCCATACCTGGCCAACCTATGCAATTATCAATAAGATCTATTTATCCTTGGTATTTTAGGGGTAAATATAGTTTTTTATATGTGGCTTATATGGATGTTATATCCTTAATATTTTTTGTCATTTTATGCTAGTTATTAGTCAGTTTTATGACAGTGATAATGTATGGTTCTCATCATGTTTTGGTTAATCACTAAATGTATAATGACTATATGCCATAGTAGATGGTAATTTTGTTATTATGATGAGGCATCAATGCTTCTTAGTGATTCTCAGATAAGTGTGAAACCCTTTTCCTCAAGTATGTTGTTTTAACCTATAGAATGCATATTTGTGGCATGTTTGACGAATTCTTGTCATGGATAGAAGGGCTACAGTTAAGTAATTGTTCAAGTATTTGCATTTGTATCATTGTTTTGATGTTATTTTCATTTATGGAAGTTTAATGGAGTTTTGGGCAGTCGCCTAAGTTCTGGCCCTGAAAAAGTGGCTCAAAATCTGAAGTTTCTAGCACAGGACTACTTGGGAAAGTCCCCAGTCATAGGCATTCCTTGTTGTGGGAGCGACTAGAGGTTATCAGTCGCATGCATTCCTATGTGAAGGGAGCAGTTGAGGCTTTGATGTAGCAAAATGTCAGTTTGTCTCAGGGGTTGGTCACCTTGATGGGTTGGATGGCTCCTGGGGGTTATGTTGCATGTGTATAAGGTCAGGTTGGTTGTGTTCCATCCATTACACTTCCTTAACTGATATATAGGTAGTTGAATCATATCATATTAAATATTCATCACATGTTTACCCTGGTTGGTCGGTTACTTGGGTAGATGTGGGAGGACGGTATTACAGTGTGGTATCAGAGCATGGTTTTTTTCTCCTTGGGTCATGTCTGGTTTTCATTCCTCTTGGATGGATGTGTTGTTGTATGCACATTTCGGTTGCATATAGGTCCTTCTTCTTGTGATATATGTTCTTGTTGTGTATGCATGCCATTGGTCATGATTGTAGTGGTGTGTCCATGTGAAAGTTGATGATGCTGTTGCTGAATGTATTTGTTGTGAGTGTATTTCGGTTGTGCATCAATTATGTGTGTCAGTATTTATATGCTGTTATGCATACTTTTATTGGATGATGGTCGTTGTGCATGAAGTCATGGTATGTGGTAAGCATAGTGGTGCATTTATAACTAGATCATGGCTGAAAGATGCTTATATTTTTATCTGATTATGTGTGTGTGTGTCTGTGTGTTATGTTAATCTAGTCGGTCTTGTAGACAAGATATCCTCCCCAAAATATACTAAGGTTTATGAGTTGGTTTAGCTTCCATAATATACCTTGCAGGAAGAAGATATCAAAGATGACTAGTAAGATGGTAGACTGCAAAGATTCTCACTATGAATCATATGATAAACGTGGTGTTGGGAACTCTTCTAACTTAGCAGACACATTGAGGAGTTTAAAGGAGGAAATAAGGAGTTGCAAAGTAGATAATGACATAATCATGTAGGCACAGGAGAAACAAGTAGAAGTCAATGCAGTAATTCTTCAAAGTTTGTCAGAACTGTAGAGACATGGAACACTTTGGATCAACTATGCACAAGAGGATGTGACTAATGGGGCCTATGGAAGTAGATCCCATAGTGGGCACATGTTAGATAGAGATGACATGATTAGGGATGGAAAGTTCTTGGATACTCTGGAAAAGTGTGTTGATGGACACATGTACTATTCTAGTTCCGGTTCTGATTAGTATCATGGTCATCATTGTTATCATCCTTAAATTAGGAGTGATAGGGGATATTTTCCAGATGAGTTCAAGAAATAAAAGCCACCTACATTGAATGGATAAATGAGGAAAACACAGGATGCAAAAGCATGGTTACTTGGAATGAATAAGTTCTTCAGCTTGCATGATTACTCATAGAACATGAAGGGCATGATAGCTACATTTAGTGTTAAAGGTAAAGCATATATTTGGTCGAAATATTTGAAGAATGGTAGAGATATTTATGAGGAGGATTTTACTTGGAGTGAATTTAACAGACTATTCAGGAAGAAGTATCTATCAAAGAGGTACTATGACAATAGAGAAAAAGAGTTTTATGAACTAAAGATGGGATCTATGACTGATGAAGAGTACACTAGCATATTTTTGGACTTGTTGAGATATGTGCCTTACCTCAAGGAGAAGAAGGCCAATTTTCAGAGATTCATCAGTGGGTTTCCAATAGCATTCAAAGATAGGATTAAGTTGTATGAGCCTAGATCATTAGGGTAGGCCATTCGGAAGCTAAAGCATTATTATGAGAAATCAAAGCGTAGATATGAGACTAAACCAGATTGGAAAGGTTATGCAAGGAATAAAGAGAAATGGGATAAGAAGCAATCAAGGCCTCAGGAAATAGGTAATAAAGAGAATGAAACACTGCAAAATAAGTTTAATTTATCTAACAAAGGGCAGGGATTTCAGTTTGAGGAGCAGAAAAAGGGTGCAGGTTGGAATCCTATACAGTCTTGGACCTGTGGCAAAGATCATCGTAGGAGATATTTTCCACAACATCAGGGTGGTAGATCCCATATCTACAATACTAAAGAAGCAGAGACAGTGAGGGATGTTGGACAGAGTGTTCCTCTAATCTATGCAGTGTTGGATAACAAGAAGGAAGATCACCAGGTTTTTATTATCGATATAGATGGTGAGATTTGTGATCAAGTTTTTTCCATTTTTATTAACCCTGGATCTAATTATAGTTATGTTAATCTTGACTTGGCGAATAAGCGTGGTTTGAATAAATAAGTGCATGCAAAGTCTTGGTTAGTGAAGTTGGTTACAGGTAAAAATAAGCGAGTTCATCATTGTGTAAGAGCTTGCGCATTTGAGTTGAATGACATGTCTACATCGACACATTTGAATGTATTTTAGTTGGGTTTGTATAGCATGATTTTGGGTATGGACTGGTTGTATCTCCATAGTACCAAAGTGGACTAATCTGACCAATCTATTGATTTCTTGGATGAAAATGGACAATGGCGAGTCTTGCAGGGTAATAAGAAGGCAATATCAATTAAAATAGTGACAAATATGCATGTGAATCATAGTTATAGGAAAGGGTGTGCGTTATTTATTGTACATATTTCTAGTGAAAAAGGTAAGGAAGTTGAGGATGCTGATGTATTGAGTGAGTACCTGGTATTACAACAGTTTCAAGATGTATTTCCCGCAAATATTTCAGATTTTTTGCCTCACAGGGAAGTGGATTTTTCTATTGAGTTGGTACCGGGGGCAACACGAACATCAAAGGCACCATATAGGATGAGCACTCCATAGTTGGTAGAGCTAAAGTTGTAGTTGAAGGAAATTCTAGACAAGGGATACATTAGGCCAAGTGTATCTCCATGGGGCGCACTAGTATTGTTTGTGAAGGAGAAGGATGGTACTCTCTGGTTGTGCATTGATTATAGGCAATTGAACAAGGTGACAATTAAGAACAAGTATCTGTTTTCGAGGATTGATGATTTTTTCTACCAGTTGAAGGGAGTAGCAGTGTTCTTGAAGATTGATCTAAGATCAGGATATCATCTGAGATTAGAATATTGACTAGTAGCATTTCTCCTAAGGGATGAAGAACTAGGGTTCATATATCAGCTTGTAGTTTATGTTTTCAAAACCTTCTCTTCTCCTTCAAGGGGGTTTCTTGAAGTCTTAAAAAAGACTTCCTTTTTCTAACTAGATGGATTGTTTTTTTCACATATCTATGGAAACATACTTTGCAAATCATATTTTAGTAGATTCATAAGATGATATTATTGGTATTGACTGCAACTTATTTGGAGACATCATTTTTATTGTAGGGGTTTGTACCATTCTATTGGATGTGGTTGGTGATGTGAAGACTACTCAGCTTCTACTAAACATTCATACTAACTCTAACAAGCATATGGAGACCCCTCTTAGCTCAACTCATTAGATTATTTTTCTGTTCATGATATTTGTTGTTCTCAAATTTCCTTCTCCAAGGGGTTGAGACTATTTTCTTCATTTATTTTACATGGCCACGTGAAAGAAGAAGAGTGGAGCTTGTCTCCACAACTTTTCCATTTCGCTAAGTTAGAAATAAAAAGAGTCAGATTCTATATTTAATAGACTAATAGCCTCTTGATACACCTTTAGAGAGCTACACATAGCTCTCATCTGTCGTTGTAGCTCAATTAAATGACATCTAGTAGCTCTAGAGGAAAAGAGTCCAGTTTTATGCCCAAGACACCGATATAAATGGAGTAGTTGTGAAAGTAGCAATCTCCATTTGGGATTTCAATTTTTGTTGCAACATACAAGAAGAATCTTGATGTTGGAGGAAGAGATAAAAGATCTCTGCCAAATACTCAATATCATCACTCTCCTAGTGCCATTAATTTTTGTTAACCAATTAGAATCTAGGTAATGCATAAGGATTCATTAGAATCTATGAATTTTTTTCTCTTTCCAATAAAAAAATAGGTTCGTCCTAATATTAATATATAAAATAAGGTTCAGTAATATATATGATTCATTTTTTTTTTTTATGATCCTATTTCTCTGAAGGATATCCATTGTTTGAATTTTGTTTGGTATAAGATATGGTGATACCTTTAAATATGAGGTAATTTTGGGTAAAATTAGAAGTGGAACAACAATTTGGGGTTTGAATTTCCTTTGTAATAGTAGGCTACATGAAGTTTCTATTGAAAGGTTTTTTTGTGGCCCAACATGGAATAATATTTGGATGAAAAGGTTCATTATGTGTGGTATGTTTTTTAGCCCTTCAACTCATTGGATTCTTTGTCTGTTTATGGTATTTGTTGTTATCAACTTTCCTTTTCCAAGGGATTGATACTATTTTCTTTATTCATTTTCCATGGCCCAGTAAAAGAAGAAGAATGTAACTTGTCTCCCCCTCTCTAAAAAAAAAGTCATTAGAATTAACTTTTAGAGGTGGTTTCTAAATTATGACCTCCAAATGTTCAATTCTCATGAATTTTTTTGTTGGGAGATATTTTGGTGTATTGAACGGGGACATGGGATATAAGGGTAGCATGGATGGGTATAAGTGATAGGTTTGAGCATGGTTTACTAATATCTATAATCCTATCATTAGAGAATGAAAAGGGGCCTTAGGACCTTAGGACATAGTGGATAGGGGGCCTAAAGGGAAGGCAATAAGAAAAATTAATAGGGGAACCACAAATTGTTGTGATAAGGGGATTAGGGGCCCCATTATCAGAAACCATAAGTATTTATGCCATAACCACTAAATTCCCTACCCGCTTAATCCCCAATCCATAATCCCTCAACCCCTACACTCATAATTCATTACCCATTAACCCATTGATCCCTTAAACCCTAAGCCACTAACCCCTTAACCCATAACCTCTAACTTAGAATCCCTAAACCGCTCTTAAAAAGCATGACAATGTAACTTTTGGAGTCAGTTTGGATGAGGCAAGGGGACATAAGGATAACATGGATGGGTAGAAGTGAGAGGTTCGAGCATGGTTTACTTAGATATATAATTCTAACATTAGAGAATGAGAAGGAGCCTTAGGGCCTTATCGCATAGGGACTAGGGGGCCTAGATGGAAGGCAACGAGAGCAACTGACAGGTGAAACCCCAATAGTTGTGATAAGGGGATTAGGGGAAACATTATCACAACCCATAAGCACTTAATACGTAACCACTAAAGTCCCTATCCCCTTAAACCCAAATCCATAACCCCTTACCTCCTACACTCATAACTCATAAAAAATTAACCCCTTGATCCATTAAACCACAAGCCACTAACCCCTAACTTAGAATCCTTGAACCCCGTAAACCATAATCCCTTATCCTATTAAAAATTTACTCTTAACCCTTGACCCCTAACCCCTTAACCTGCTAACACCTAGATCCAATAACCCTTAGGCACTTAACCCATAAATCCCCTAGCCTGTAATCCCTTGTTGGTTAACCCAGAACCCCTGAATCCCTTAACCACTAACCCATTAAAATATAACCCATAAAGCCCCTAGACCTCAACCCCGCAACCCCTAAAACACATAAGCCCTAACCCTTTACCCTTCACCCTTAACCCCTTACTCCTAAACCCCTAAATCCCTTAACTCCTAGAACACTTAGACTTTCTCCCAAACCATAAGTGCTCCAACATTAATATTCTTGGTAAAATTATGATTTTTATTGATAACGGCTCCAAATATAACCTCTAAGCACTAGTAGGGTCCAAGGAAAAGAGCTACAAGGTCCCCAAATCTGATCTACATTTTATGAACAATCACATTTCCCCCAAATATCCTCCACATATTTTCCTTGGAGTATTGGAGTTTTAAAAATACATAGGATGCCACAAGTGCTTTTTGAACTAAATATGGGTATAATTTAGTAATAAACATGGGATATCAAAGGTAATGAAAAACTAAAACATGGATGTGTTTCTCCATAAAAGGTTCTTCAATGATTTTGACGTTTGTGAAAAAATAATTAAAATAATTTAACAACTATAATTTTTAAACAAGCCACTCTCAATGAAGTTTGAATATGATGAACTATTCATAAACCTCATAGATAAACATTATCTAATCGATCATTTTTTCTCAAGTTGTATGTGTCTCCTGTCTAATATTTGGTTTTTGATCAGATTGTAAATGTAAGGATATGATCTCTAATGCTCCACATTTTCTTCACGTTCTACTAGAATCTTAATTCCAGTGTTTCCAAAACACATAATAGGTTATCAATAAATATTTTATTAGATGGTTACATGCCACAATGCTTTGGAGATATTGAACCTTCTTCAATCTTGATGTGATTTCCCTTTCTTGGAATGCTACAAATCCCAAACATTCTAATCCCATGTTTTTACCATGCATTGTCTATATATTTTGACCTTGTTCAATGTTTAAGGCATATCTCAAACCAAATTACTCACAATAAATCACCAATCACCATGAAATTAACAATTTTCACATCAATTATTAACTATCAATTAATCAAATATTGACTATGATACCAAAAGAGATTGAGAACTAGATAAATTAGATAACAAAACTCTAGTAGTTATAAGAGATCAAAACGATATCATCCATCCATAGTATAACTTAATAGATCTATATAGCCATATAGTAAAACCTATTTCACATGCAATCACAATAATTTATAGGGACACGAGCTAGGAGTTGTGCCTTTCATCGAAACTAAAAATTTCCATTCTCATTATCAAGGGATTTATTTATACATTATGAGACAATCATGTCCAATAATCTACAAATAAATTCAAATCCCCTTAAAATAAAACAACACCCTAACTTCTACATAAAATTGCTAAAATTTCCTATCCTAAAGATGTAATTTGAAATTCTACAAAATTATAGGGCAACAAGGAAACCAACTTCCACTTCTAGAAATCTCTAAGGCCTTCTCGAGGACAAATACAAATTTTGAAATAAATTGTTGAAATTATGCTCATGCATCAATAACTACCAATGTATCCTCATAGCCCACCCCCTTTAGCAATATTAATATCAATGTCTACCTAAAAGTAACTCCTTACATAATTCTCTCTCAGATCCTACCAAGCATGAAATTTTTTATTAAAATGGATGTTCACCCTACAAGAATCTATCCTCATGGCCTAAGATAAGGCATCCTTATATGTCACCCAATACTATTGAATTAATGGTATAATATTAAATAAATAAAAAAATTGAATGGATCATTCTTTGTGTTGAGTTTAATGGATAGTATAGGAGAGTTTGTTGATGAAATTTTCTAATTTTTCATCATACTCCTGAAAACTTTCTCCAACCATTTTCTTAATCTCCTTCAACTTAGTGATTTTTTGTTATTCAATGTTTATCCTCTAGAAATTAGATATAAATACCACCTTTAATTCCTCCAAGGCCTTAGCTACACCCTAGGGATAAATCTATATGAAATTCATGCACCATTAGAGAAGCTTCCCCCACAATGTGGTTAGGAACTTTACCAACTTAGAAACGAGCACTACAATCCTTTTAACACTCCAGATGAATCCACATAAGAACCAATGTGGTTTTTCATCACCATTACCCTTCATAAAGTTCTTGGAATTGTTATAACAATATCGTTGGTCAGATTGTTCACCAAGATAAAACCTTATAGAAATGTTTGAATAATTAGGCCTACTCCCCCACTTGAACTAAAATTAAAACATAACATATGCCACTTCTACTTGTATTCCCACCTTCATTCTATTTTCACTACTACTATATCCCAAACTACTAAGAAAAGGTTCTTTCAAGTCAAAATTAGAATAAAAAATTGGGATTACCTCTAGGATTTTAAAATTCATTGGGCGGTTGGTTTGGATTGGATCCAATTTTCTTAGGTTATATCATGTCTACTACTTTACCTTCCTCTAGATCAAACAATTAGAACAAATTACTAAGTGTTTCTTCCTCTTATTTATTTGTGATGAAATCTCTCTCCATAGGCTAATCAATACCTTACAAACTGAGGATTCCTTTTAGACAATCATGATCCATCTAACTGAATGTGCTCCCTCCTTGTGCCATCACTTATTTTTTCGCTCCCAAATTTCTAGACATATTATCCTCACCTATTCTTCTCTCGAAGCTCTTTCCAATTATTAAATCCCCCTATTTGAACAAATGTTTTGTATTCTCTTGACACCTTTGAAACCTTTTGAACTCTTTTAATTGTGCCTCTATTTTTCCATCCTCACTAATACTCATTTTCATGACCATAGTATTGTGATGAATCCCCTTTGTTCTATTCATCCCCCACTTCTTAATTATTTAATTTTGATTAAAATCCTATTTTTTCCTCTTTAATGCATGTGCTTCCTCCATGGCACCTTATTCCCTTAGTTATTCAATATCAGTCAATCCATTCTAGGTCACCTCCAAGCATTGGTGCTTAAACTTCCATGGTTGGAGAATTAAAAGACACATAATCCTCTTCCACCACAAAATTATTTATCCATGTCACGATCTCCTTAACCAACCCTTTATGAGCTCCTTTATTGAACTACTCCTCTTCTCTTGATTTTAAGAACTAGTTCAACTCTAATACAATCTCAATATTCTAACTCTATATGGTAATTAACCCAAATATATTTTGCTCCTGAGACTTTCTAATCAAACTACTACAACAAAACAAAATTATGGGCATTTCATTAGATCTCTCTTCATATGTTCCAAGCATCTGACATGGGTGAAAAATCAAGATCATCAAGTTGCATGTCCTCTAGGGCATCTTTCTCAGCTTCATTTTCCACTTATGTTATGATTTCTTCATTAGGCGAGGGTTTTTCCTAATTTTCCATACTATATAGGAGACATAAGGTTCAAATAAATTTTACATATTAATCAATGTTATGAAAATGCTAAGTTATGTACCTTTGAAAACCCTAATTTGTAGGCTATATTGATTGTTGATCTTTATCGTGATATATCTCTAAAACTTGTGCCCTTATAAATTTTAAATTCCCTTATTTTCCCCTTCATCAATCTTGTGAATGTCGATTTGATGTCAATTTTATATTGTTAACTTATTTTAAATTGGAATATAATGAAAACACTATTACAAAAAATGCCTTTAGGGGTGGTTTAGGCTTGTGAAGGTCTTGTCAAAATCGTCTTTGACAGTTTTTAGGGATTTAGTGGCATTTTTTGAAAACTCCTTGAAGGTGTAATGAGGTGGGTCTTCTTTTTTCAATATGTGTGAAGGTGGTGTGTCCTGGAGCACCTAATTTTTTATCAATAACATGGTGTCTCTCTTTATTTTAAAACATCTCACCATCACCTGAGTCAAGTAAACAAAAAACGTTATTGGGTTCATCTAATTTCAAAGATCTAGCATACTCCTTTTGCACCATTTACAGGATCAAACACACAACTATATATTCTTCATACATGAATAACAATGCTAAAATAGTCAAGAAATTTTAACTTTTCCTTATTATAATGTATTTCTACATTGGTTTTATCATGCCAAATAATAATTTTGTTAAATATCAATAATGCTAACAAAATTCCTTCCAAACAATAACAAAAAAAATAAATAACATACAAAGCCAACATAGATTCACCACTTGAACTTCCATATATGACAAAAATGAAAATATATTCTTTTAATGGTCAAAAGCTACAAGAAATCACAATCCCTCATGCAAGTGAAACTGACAGAAGGACAAAAGATAAAATATATCAGCAAGACTTTTGCATACTGTATGTCCAATGATCATATTTGATTATTATTACATTTGATGATGATATTTGATTATTATCACATTTGATGTTTGATATTACCTTGAACAAGCAACACAACTATACAATAATGTTAATTTTAAGAGATAAAGCTTGAATTAACACCTTTCTTTAATATAAATATGTTTGTATTTTAAGGCTTTGTTTTGGTTGGGTTGTTTTATTTTTCTTTTGTATGGAAGGTGATAATATGAATTTTTCATTGCCCAGCAATAAGACTGCCCCTATTCTTGATCCATCTCTCGATCCAAATCCAAATTCGTCATCTTCGCTAGAGACTTCAAGTGAATAATCCTCATTTCCCTATGTATTTTTCAACGAGGTCTTCGACTTTTTTTCTTGTGGCATAGAGTGGGGTTTCTAGGTTGGACTTCTACAGTTTTTCCTGTGGCAAAGAGTAGGGTTTCCAGGTTGGACTTAGGTTGTTTTTCCTGTGGCACAAAGAAGGGTTTCCACATTTACAACTATGATTCATTCAAAGAAACCTTTAGAAGGGACTTCAACAATATTAATATTGGCGTTGTGGAGATGTTATTCCAATGTAATATTTGGCCATCGTGTGTGGGGTTTCGAATCCCCATTACCCGCCTAGTAAGTTCATGATCTGGGATGATCATCAGAGCCACTAAATTAGGGAATTTTCCTTTAAGTCTAATGTTTGAGCAATGAAGCTAAGACGAGATCAGATTGTGGTGGTGTTGGAGCACAATATATTTGTGTACAATTTCGTGGATTTGAAGTTGGTGCATCCTATTTAGACAATGGAAACCATAAGGGTTTGTGTGTTGTTTCTCAATATTCCAATAGCTTCATGTTGGCATGATTAGGCTTGCACCATGGGTAGGTGAAAGTCAATAACTATGACCTCAAGAGGACCAGATTGGTAACTGCCCATGACTCTCGCATTATCTTCTTTGCGCTCACCCTTGATGGCAGCCTCCTTACGACTGCTAGTACAAAGGGTACTCTTATGAGAATATTCAACACCCTAGATTGCACTTGATTGCAAGAGGTATGGATTGCATCTCTACCTATTCTATTTGAAACATTTATGTTGGTCGTCAAAATCCCCATCAATCCTTAGTTAAAGTCTCATGCTTTGAAGCAATGACCTTAAAATAACGCTTATTTCATAGACAAGGTTTAATCAAGATGACCTTATTAATGATCTTATGTATTATTTCTAATTGATTGATCAATTGAGGAATTTTTCCGTGCCTAAGTACTGATAGGTGAAAGTTGTGAACATAATTATAGGGTTAAGAGAAAAAGTAATGTAGGTTGGCTAAACTACTATTAAAACATTATTAGGCATGTTCATGGCTATTTCTATGCTCTGTCGGGCATTTATTTTTAAGAGCAGAAGTAAATGTCCTGTACATTTCAACCCATGTGAAGGTGTTTGAACATAATTTTCTTGAAAAGAATCTTGTAGCAGATACAATTTGGTGAAGTAGGTATTAGTCTGTATAGTTTCTTATGTCCGAGGAAGGAGAATGAAGTAACATTATATAGCTAAATATAATTATGCATTATTTGATAATGCAATAAGTTGAATTTATAATCCATTAGCATTGATAAGAACAAGGTTCAGAGCCTATCATAATTTAGGTTTCATAAATTCAATTATTTTTTATTCAAACCATTACCATCTTGTTTGTCCTACTTTAACTTGATCAGGTTAATGTATTTTCATTATTTTCTATGTTTCCATTTTATGCACATTATGTTCCTTGCTGGAGAATAGTTGGTAAGTGATGACATAATCTGTTTTCTCAAATGAAATCTAATTTGCTAAAATTGTTGGATTACTCATGTTTCAGTCGATTTACCTGATTTTTATATGGTTACATGTTTTTTTAATAGAAATAAATATATTCAAGTCAAAAAATAAACATTTAGATGTTTTTTAATATTCAAAAAATGAAATTGAAATCAAATTTTCTGAATGATATTTGGATTACTTAAAACAGAGGAGAATAGAACTAGAATATATTTCAAATTCTTTGAAATAGAATATTTATCGGTAAAGTGTTTTAGTTGCACAAGATCCAAGTGTTTCAACATTCTTGTAAAGTGTAAAGTGTTTTAAGTGTTTTAGGTTTTCCATTTGAGGCTTGGGTTGTTTTCTTCTCAACTAGTACGGTTATTTTCCTTTTCTCCAACTAAATTACTATGACCTTATGATCCTCACTTGAGAAACCAGTAAGTTCTTTAAAATATACCTCTTACAACTAATTTTCAACCTTATCTTTAAAACCCTCTCATCTGTAATCTTTTCGGATGGGACCACTTCACAAGAAATTTTTTTATCTTCTTTATACACATAATTACACAATTTGCAAAATTTTGAGGAGTCTGATGTAGAGGTTGTGTAAGGTTGGTGTCAATTCGGTCTAATGTAATAACCAGGATATGCAGCCCATATAATTTGTTAATATTTACAAGTAGCTGCTACACTTTCTTGGCAGGGTTCCATAATATACCTATTAACTCAGCAAATGCTAGACTATGGGATATTTTTCTTGACCATTGGAAGCTATACTCTTCAAAGAAATAAAACTTGAGATAGTATGCTTCATTCTGGTGGCACCTTGTAGGTTGTCCTCTTAGACCTTTAATGTAGATAAAACCATGTGCTAGTGTGAGTTTGGCATAAAGAGAAATTACAAAGTTTGAGTCACGATATGGATTTTTTGTAATTGTTTAGGTATTATCCTTCTCACTCCTCAAGGAGTCAATTCCCACGCCTAGCAATAAAATTGTTATTTATCATGACACAAATCTTGTTATATTTGTATATGAACTGTAATTGAAGTATCACCCTAACAATGATATCAGATAAACTCAACGTTGTATTAATAGGCACTATAATTTAGCCCATGGAGGATCTAACCATGTCTATTTACCTTCATACTAAGGATGCATTGTGAACTAAAACCATCTAGAGGGAAATTATTTACTTTATGTGAATCCAGAAATAAACTAATAATGGTGGCTTATTGTAATTCCATTGAGACATGTGATAGAAACGATTCATTATAAATCTGCCTTGGTGATTAATTGTATAGGTTCTATTGCTATGGTCGAAGATCCCAAGTAAGTAATCTATAGCCTCTTCAAGAACTGCACATAAATTATAGGACTCTGTTATCATTGGTATTTATTTAGGGCCTACGCAAGTGATAGATTTCCTTGTTGAACTAGTAGATATATTTATATTTCATTCATGGTTTGTTGATGATTGTATCAATAATATGCTTAATAACATTGAATGGGCTATTAATAACTCCTTGTTTTGGCTCTCTTAGAATCTAAGGCCAATGGTTCTCATAAGGAATAATTAGAACTGTTGTTGTGAGATGTTGAGGTGAACTAAGTCAGGGACATGGAATGGTGGAAATTAATTTCCAATGGGGCCTTGGAATAGTAAGTGGGAATGTCTTTATGGTCACCTATTTGAGAAAAAATTGCATCATATATCTTCCACTGTATTCTTTTTTGTCTAAAATATTTATTGGGCACTCGACACCCCAGTTGCTAAGATAATTTGCAAAAAGGATGTGATCAATGTCACATTTTTGAGATGATCAATCTCATAAGACCAAACACATATGGGTTGGATAAAAAAATAATTTAGCAAGTAACCTCCACAATATTTATATAGATAAATAAATATCCTCTTATTGTCATGGAAGACAATTCATTGAAAATGAAGTGTTTCGCCATGTTTATATATGGAGGCTCTCAACCACATACACAAAGGACCGAAATCACACCTTAATAAAGGGGAAATTTAACAATAATTCCATGTATTCCTATCAAGCTAAGAATATCAACTTATGGATTTGTACAAACAAGATTTACCATAGGATTAGTATTCTTGATATCGTTGACATGTGGATTGCAAATATAACCTAAGGAAACATATTTTACTTTACAATGTTAATAAACACTTTAGACATACTCATCTGGAACGATATCCTCTATAGCTTATTATTACTTTCTTTTCTCCCCTTTCCTTTCCTAAATCATAATTATGACCTCACGGATGAACCAGAATTTGATTCTAGTTGGCATGCCCTTCAAACTATAAGAAAATAGGATCCACAAAAGGTGGAGAGAGAAAATAAAAGAAATATATATAGTATTAACACTGCAATAGTATATTTTTCATGCACAGTGAATCACAATAGATGACATTAAATTCCCATGAAACCCGTGAACGATTCCATGAAGTTGCTTACAGGCTTGCTTTGAAGCATGGAGCTCTTTGTAATATTCCAAAATTTGCATGCAGTAAATTGGAATATTAAATTTTGCTGATTTCACTTAGGAGATGAATAAATGGGTAAGGAGGCCCATCCATTTCAGAAATAGAAATAAAATCCCTCTTAGTATTAAAGTTGGATTTCACACCCTCATGTGTGAAAGAGGACATTTGCATGAAGACAATGTCAAGTTTGATCAAGTCAAATAGCGCAGTGATAGGAGGTGGAGATCATCTTGTGGGACAGCACAATGAAAGAGAAGGGAAGTTTCCTTGATGGAGGAAACCCTAATGAGTGGGACCCATGGAGAGGGAGCTTGCATTTTTTTAAGAGGAGGGAAAGGTAGCCATTGTTATTCATGCTTATGATTATTGATTTCTTGGTCTGCTTAGACTATTTGCAGTCTCCTGCTGTTTAGCAGAGTTGCAGTGTTGTTTAGCACAAGGAATTCCTGTTTAGGATTCCTTCTCCTTCTTGAGAGGCCTCTTGAGGTATTGCACTTCATTTCTCCACATCTAGGCTCAAGTCCAAGCCACCTCCTTTAGCTACAACGTTATTTCTGCTGAATTATAACGTTGTGTTGCAGGGTGTTGCAGTGGAGGTTCCACAACACCATTCCTTGGCTTGTTTTTCAGAGGAGGGAGCCTTCTTTCCTTTGGGAGATCAGTAAGGAAGGATTCAGAGCATATTGTAGATCTTGGCACTTGTCCAACACATTATATTCCACCTAAAGAGCAGTATCCCTCAGTAACTACGTTATTTCCAGAGTACAATTGCAGTGAGGGTTTGCAGTGTTGATTGGAGGGTGAGATATTCAGTGATAGGATCAGCCTTTCATTGGAAGATCCATTGGAGGAGGTCTAATTAGATTGTGCATCATATTCATCCATCTCCATCTAGTTCCAAACATTGAGTTGTAGCTGCTACTGCAACTCCGGCATTTCTGCATTTTTTCCATTTTGTGTATTTTCCAGCCAATCCTTCTAAGGATTGTTGTATTGTTGCTTCCAGGGGTTGAGATCTTGTTCCCCCATATATTTTGAGATTTTCATTTATATATCCATGTATTTACATCATTTTACAGTATTTCTCCATAATAGACTGCACACTCATAGCCTAGGTTTATACATATATAGCAGTGTTCTTCATTTTATTGTACATGTGTTGTTAAGGCTTGCCTTGCCTTGCTTGAGTGATTTTTTACTCAAGGATTTGTACTCTCTTTACTGCTATAACATCACTTGTAGGATATATACATCTTAATGTATTCAGGCTAAATAAAATAACGTTGTTGCTCCATTTATTGTTCCTATATTGCTGCAGTCCCTTCATTGGGAACTTGTTCAAGACAACTAGGTGTGGGAGACCTGTTTAACCCGCCTAGAGTGATTTATTTTGAGCCTCCTCTTGGATTTCAGTCTTAGATACATTGATCTAAGGGATCCAGGTCTTGGTTTCAAATCCTGTAGAATCCATTCCTGGAAAATGCGTTTTCGAGTCATGCCTTACTGACAGTTCCCATTTTGGGATATTACGATGGTATCAGAGCATGTTTCTTGTCTCAGCCTATGAGTTTCAGCCCAAGAAGATAGAAGAAGATCAGAATTATGAAGAATATGAGATTACTCTCATCATTTTTCAGAACTAAGAAGAGCCTCTCCAAAGAGGAGGAGCAAAAAGAAGAGGAAGGACCGTGCTCTTCCTATTCTCATGAAGAAGAAGAAGACAAGCATGAAAGATACTTGGATCATCAAGTTCTAAGTCAATACCTGGGTGATTATAAATCTCATTCTAGATCATTCAAGGAGACTCTAGCTCTACCATAGTTTATTCAGCACAAGGAGGAGAGGAGGCCCTGTAGCAAAAGGGAGATCAAAGGCAATAGATTCCTATTTTCCACATTTGATGGGTCCACTACAGCAAGAGCTTGGGCAAGGAAGCTTGAGGCATTATTCCTACTACATCCAGTGGTAGAGAGGGAGGTAGTAGAAGTTGCAGCGCTGCACTTGGAGGGTGAAGCCAATGTTTGGTGGTTCAACCACTTGAGCCATGCAAGGGTGAATACTTTTGCAGAGTTCACTCAAAGGTTGATTAGAACCTTTGATAGAGAGAGATCAGAGGAGAATAAGCCCACACCACCATGGGAGGAGACTTGTACCAGCGTTGTCACAGCCTTGGAAGAGTAGCCTTCTACATCTGCAAATGGGGCAACCATTTCATTGGAGGAAAGAACTAATGTAGCCATACAAGGAGATCTCAAGTTCCATCAAGGTATGAATGAAGTTCCAATTTCGATTTCAGTAAATTCTTTGAGGATTGTGGGAACTCATATTTAAATGACCAAGAATCAACATACATTGCTAACCTAGAGCAACAATATTGCACTACGTTGTGCAACATGGAAACATTCAAGGAAGAAATAAACCATCATCCTAATTAGCCATTGTTGGATTGCATTTCACACTTGAGGTTGGGGTGTGAAGACTTCAAGGAAATGATGGAAGATAGTAGACATCTTGAAGTGAGAAACCCTTTCTCCTTTCTAGATGACCCTTTCTCAATGAGCACCTCTTAGCTCAAAGAGAAACTTCTACTTTCAGCAAATCCAAGACCTCATTGGTTTTGGAGGACTATTGATGAGAGGGAGATCTCATGGAGAGATTTCATTAGAGGTGCACTTCAACACATCATGGAGTGCAAGGTTTTTCTTTCCTTCTTGCACTTGGATCTTCATGGATTCAAGGAGGAGTAGATAGATGATGGAGGAAATCTTAGGATGGATAACATCTCTCATTCTTGTGTTGGAAATTTCTTGAGCCATACACATCATGATGGGAGGTTTTTTCCTACCACCTATTTGGGTCCTTATGGGATAAAATTGATCCTTGAGAAGATTTCATTTCAAAATCCCATTAAATGCAAAGATAGAAATCTGATTTGGGAGGATGGTAGCCCTCATGGGAGGAGTACCAAGATGGAGGATGGAAGGATACATCCACAATTGGTTAAGTGGATGTGGATGGAGAGCAAGAATTTGGTGAGCTACTTGCAAATTTATGATATCGGGAAGCAAGATGCTTGGCTGTGCTAGTTACTCTTGAAGGAGTTTGGTCATCATCCTCTTTCTAAGGGTATGTGGCAGGATACTTGCATCTTTGAGCAACAAAGAGTATGGATGCATGGTGTTGATGTGATCTTCATGTCATTCATTATGTTTTCATCACATTATTTGTATGATGAAAGTATGAGGAGGCAAAAAAATCTTTTGTTGCTTTGCTTGTTCTTGGGAGAGCAAGGGCAGATTTTCTCTCACCCTTTGCATGATGTTGCAGGAGTAGGAGATGGCACTATCATGGTGCAAAGGGGCTACTCCTTGGCCTTAGATGATAAAGAAGTACTTCCACTTTGGAAGGAACTTCTTATGTATAGCAACATTATGGGAGATGCCTTTGACAAGGAGCATGTCAAAGAATGGAGCTATGAGTTGGAAAGAGCTTATTTGCACGGGGAAACAGTGTTGTCACTTGAGAGTAGGGGTTTATTGATGGATTATCCCCAGAATCACTTCACATTTGATGCACTTGGTGGACAAGGAGGAGGTGAGAATGATGGATTAGTGTATGGAAACATCTATTACATTGGTATGATCGTATTTTGTATGGTCTTCTTGACTTGGATTTCCAAGTATAAGGAGGGTAATCTTCATGCATCATATGGTTCATTCCTCTTCATGGGAGTGTGTCATACCACTATGGAGGAATCATTCATATACATATGCATCATATTGCTCTTGAAACATGGTAAGAATATTGTTTTTTCATCCACGGATTATCTAACACAATATTTTGATACTCTTACCATTCATATTCAGTGAATTGTTCCACAAGAGGGCAAGCTTTTCATTGAGCTCCATGGTCAACATTGGGCCAAATTGTATTATGGAGACAACCATATCTTATATGCCCTTGGGCAAGTGTTTTCTTTCATGTATTTTGAGTTGATGTACCTAGCCATTTTCTATTTATCAGTAGATGTCATGACATACATAATTATCCATGTAACAAGAACAACTTGCCATGTAAGTTTCTGAAGCAACAATTTGGAAAAATGCGCTGTCACTATTGGGAACACTGTTGGTACCTTCTTGCACTACATGAAACCTTCAGAATTTTACTCATTTTTATGTTGATCATGATTTAATTTGATATTGATCTTATTTGTATTGGAAGCATGATTGGGAGAGAGATACATGAGTTGGGTGTGTCCTTTGGGGGAGAGGATTCCCACACTTTTTCCATTGCATGTTCTAATGGGAGCATGAGAGGAGATATGGCCACCACTGCCAACAAATTATTTCCTTTTTTTGTGGTGGGCCATGTGATTGATGGGATGCCATATGGTGATGATTTTCTATCCATCACATATGGGATGATTTGGGCCAGCTTGATTCACAATGTTGGAGAGGAGATCTTTGGAGATCTAGTCTTCATCTTGCCACTCAAGGGAAATTACTTTGTAGCCCAGGATCAGCATCTTCTCTACACTTATCATAAGTGGAGAGGAGGATAGCATGGGGTAGGCTCTTATGTCTACCATGTTCAGATTTTCAGCCCACCTACATTGTATGAGCTCAAGGTGGAGGAGCATTTTCAGGAGTTGCCATGTTGGGAGGTGACTCATTTTGTATGGATGATTGCTTGGGGATGGAGAATCCACTTGGGGGAAGATGTTTTCCCAATAATTTTCAGTCTCGATGCCTTGGGAGGAAACTTCTCAGTTCTATCCTTGTAGTTGCTTGAGGAAAAGAAACATTTGGGAGGGGAGGATTGCAATATTCCAAAATTTGCATGTAGGAAATTGGAATATTAAATTTTGTTGATTTCACTTAGGAGATGAATAAATGGGTAAGGAGGCCCATAAATTTCAGAAATAGAAACAAAATCCATATTAGTATGAAAGGGGATCATCATTGGAGTTGGTTTTCACACCCTCATGTGTGAAAGAGGACATTTGCATGAAGATAAGGTCAAATTTGACCAAGTCAAACAAAGCAGTGATAGGAGGTGGAGATCATCTTGTGGGACAGCGCAGTGAAAGAGGAGGGAAGTTTCCTTGATGGAGGAAACCCTAATGAGTGGGACACATGGAGAGGGAGCTTGAATTTTTTTTAAAGGAGGGAAAGGAAACCATTGTTATTCATGCTTATGATTATTGATTTCTTGGTCTACTTAGACTATTTGCAGTCTCCTGCTATTTAGCAAAGTTGCAGTGTTGTTTAGCACAAGGAATTCCTATTTATGATTCCTTATCCTTATTGAGAGGCCTCTTGAGGGATTGAGCTTCATTTCTCCACATCTAGGCTCAAGTCCAAGCCACCTCCTTCAGCTACAACGTTATTTCTGCTGAAGTATAACATTGTGTTGCAGGGTGTTGCAGTGGAGGTTCCACAACACGATTCCTTGGCTTGTTTTTCAGAGGAGGGAGCCTTATTTCCTTTGGGAGATCAGTAAGGAAGGATTCAAAGCATATTACAGATCTTGGCACTTGGCCAACACATTCTATTCCACCTACAACGCAGTATCCCTTAGCAACTGCATTATTTCCAGAGTACAATTGCAGTGAGGGTTTGCAGTGTTGATTTGAGGGTGAGATCTTCGGTGATAGGATCATCCTTTAATTGGAAGATCCATTGGAGGAGGTATAATTAGATTGTGCATCATCTTCAGCCATCTCCATCCAGTTCCAAACATTTAGTTTCAGTTGCTACTGCAATTCCGACCTTTTTGCAGTTTTTCCATTTTGTGTATTTCTAGCCAATCCTTCTAAGGATTATTGTATTGTTGCTTCCAGGGGTTGAGATATTGTTCCCCCATCTATTTTGAGCTGTGAATTTCTATATCCATGTATTGAAATCATTTTACAGCAGTTCTCCATAATAGACTGTGCAGTCATAGCCTGGGTTTATACATATATAGCAGTGTTCTTCATTTTATTGTACATGTGTTGTTAAGGCTTGCCTTGCCTTGCTTGAGTGATTGTTTACTCAAGGATTTGTACTCTCTTTACTGCTATAACATCACTTGTTGTCTGTCTATGTCTTCATGTATTCAGGCTTAATAAAATAACATTGTTTCTCCATTTCTTGTTCCTACATTGTTGCAGTCCCTTCATTGGGCACTTGTTCAAGACAACTAGGTGTGGGAGACCTGTTTAACCCACCTAGAGTGATTTATTTTGAGGATCCCCTTGGATTTCGGTCTTAGATACATTGATCTAAGGGATCTAGGTCTTGGTTTCAAATCATGTAGTAGCCATTCCTGGAAAATCCGTTTTCCAGTCATGCCTTGCTGACAGTTCCCATTTTGGGATATTACAGTGGTATTAGAGCATATTTCTTGGCTTAGCTTGTGTGTTTCAGCCCAGCAAGATAGAAGAAGATCATAATTATGAAGAATATGAGATTACTCTCATCAGTTTTCAGAACTAAGAAGAGCCTCTCCAAAGAGGAGGAGCAAAAAGAAGAGGAAGGACCATGCACTTCCTATTCTCATGAAGAAGAAGAAGAAGACAAGCATGAAATATACGTGGATCATCAAGTTCTAATTCAATACCTGGGTGAATACAAATCTCATTCTAGAGCCTTCAAGGAGACTCTAACTCTCCCACAGCTTATTCAACACAAGGAGGACAGGAGGCCCTGCAGCAAAAGGGAGATCAAAGGCCTTAGATTCCTATTGTCCACATTTGATGGGTCAGCTACAGCAAGAGCTTGGGCAAGGAAGCTTGAGGCATTATTTCTAATACATCCAATGGTAGAGAGGGAGGCAATATAAGTTGCAGCGCTGCACTTGGAGGGTGAAGCCAATGTTTGGTGGTTCAGCCACTTGAGCCATGCAAGGGTGAATACTTTTGCAGAGTTCACTCAAAGGTTGATTAGAACCTTTGATAGAGATAGATCAGAGGAGAATAAGCCCACACCACCATGGGAGGAGACTTGTACCAGTGCTGCCACAACCTTGGAAGAGAAACCTTCTACATCTGCAAATGGGGCAACCATTTCATTGGAGGAAAGAACTATTGCAGCCATACAAGGAGATCCCAAGTTCCATCAAGGTATGAATGAAGTTCCACTTTTTTTTTAGATAATTCTCTTGAGGATTGTGGGAACTCATATTTAAATGACCAAGAATCAACATACATTGCTAACCTAGAGCAGTAAGATTGCACTGCGCTGTGCAACATGGAAACATTCAAGGAAGAAATAAACTATCATCCTTAGGAGCCACTGTTGGATTGCATATCACACTTGAGGTTTGTGTGTGAAGACTTGAAGGAAAGGATGTAAGATAGTAGACATCTTGAAGTGAGAAACCCTTTCTCCTTTCTAGATGACCCTTTCTCAATGAGCACCTCTCAGCTCAAAGAGAAACTTCTACTTTCAGAAAATCCAAGACCTCATTGGTTTTGGAGGAATATTGGTGAGAGGGAGATCTCATGGAGAGATTTCATTAGAGGTGCACTTCAACACATCATGGAGTGAAAGGTTTTTATTCCCTTCTCACACTTGGATCTTCATGGATTCAAGGAGGAGAAAATAGATGATGGAGGACATCTTCGGATAGATAACATCTCTCATGCTTGTGTTGGACATTTCTTGAGCCATACACATCATGATGGAAGGTTTTTTCATACCACCTATTTGGGTCCTTTTGGGATCAAATTTATCCTTGAGAAGACTGCATTTCAAAATCCCATGAAATGCAAAGACAAAAATCTAATTTGGGAGGATGGTAGCCCTCATGGGAGGAGTACCAAGATGGAGGATGGAAGGAGACATCCACAATTGGTTAAGTGGATATGGATGGAGAGCAAGAAGCTTGTGAGCTACTTGCAAATTTATGATACTGGGCAGCAGGAGGCTTGGCTGCACTGGTTACGCTTGAAGGAGTTTGTTCATCATCCTCTTTCTAAGGGTATGTGGCAAGATACTTGCATCTTTGAGCAGCAAAGAGTATGGATGCATGGTGTTGATGTGATATTCATGTCATTCATTATTTTTTCATCACATGATTTGTATGATGAAAGTATGAGGAGGCAACAAAATATTTTGTTTCTTTGCTTGTTCTTTGGAGAGAAAGGGCGGATTTTCTCTCACCCTTTGCATGATGTTGTAGGAGTAGGAGATGGCACTATCATGGTGCAAAGGGGCTACTCCTTGGCCTTAGATGATCAAGAAGTACTTCCACTTTGGAAGGAACTTCTTATGTGTAGCAGCATTATGGGAGATGTATTTGACAAGGAGCATGTCAAATAATGGAGCTATGAGTTGGCAGGAGCTTATTTGCATGGGCCAACAACGCTATCACTTGAGAGTAAGGGTTTATTGATGGAGTATCCCCAGGATCACTTCACATTTTATGCACTTGGTGGACAAGGAGGAGGTGAGAATGATGGAGTAGTGGATGGAAACATATATTACATTGGTATGATCTTATTTGCTTTGGTCTTCTTGACTTGGATTTCCTAGTATCAGGAGCGTGATCTTCATGCAGCATATGGTTCATTCCTCTGCATGGGAGTGTGTCATACCACTATGGAGGAATCATTCATATACATATGCATAATCTTGCTCTTAACACATGGTAAGAATATTGTTTTTGCATCCATGAATTATCTAACACAATATTTGGATACTCTTACCATTCATATTCAGTGCATTGTTCCACAAGAGGGCAAGCTTTTCATTGAGCTCCATGGTCAACATTGGGCCAAATTGTATGATGGAGACAACCATCTCTTATATGGACTTGGGAAAGTGTTTTATTTCATGTATGTTGAGTTTATGTACCTAGCCATTTGCTATTTATCACTAGATGTCATGACATACATAATTATCCATGTAACAAAACACAACTTGCCATGTAATTTTCTGAAGCAGCAGTTTGGAAAACTGCACTGTCACTATGGGGAAAAGTGTTGGTACCTTCTTGCACTACATGAAACCTTCAACATTTTCCTCATTTTGATGCTGATCATGATTTCATTTGATATTGATGTTATTTTTATTGGAAGCATGATTGGGAGAGAGATACATGAGTTGGTTGTGTCCTTTGGGGGAGAGGATTCCCACACTTTTTGCATTGCATGTTCTAATGGGAGCATGAGAGGAGATATGGCCACCACTGCAAAACACTTGTTTCCTTTTTATTGAGGTGGGCCATGTGATTGATGGGATGCCATATGGTGATGATTTCCTATCCATCACATATGGGATGATTTGGGCCAGCTTGATTCACAGCGTTGGAAAGGAAATCTTTGGAGATCTAGTCTTCATCTTGCCACTCGAGGGAAATTAATTTGCAACCCAGGATCAACATCTGCTCTACACTTATCATAAGTGGAGAGGAGGACAACATGTGGTAGGCTCCTATGTCTACCATGTTCATATTTTCAGCCCACCTACATTGTATCAGCTCAAGGTGGAGGAGCATTTTCAGGAGTTGCCATGTTGGGAGGTGACCCATTTTGTATGGATGATTGCTTGGGGATGGAGAATCCACTTGGGGGAAGATGTTTTCATAATAATTTTCAGTCTCCATGCCTTGGGAGGCAACTTCTCAGTTCTATCCTTGAAATTTCTTGAGGACAAGCAGCATTTGGAAGGGGATGACTGTAATATTCCAAAATTTGCATGCAGCAAATTGGAATATTAATTTTTTCTGATTTCACTTAGGAGATGAATAAATGGGTAACAAGGCCCATACATTTCAGAAATAGAAATAAAATACCTCTTATTATGAAAGGGGATCATCAGTGGAGTTGGATTTCACACCCTCATGTGTGAAAGAGGACATTTGCATGAAGACAAGGTCAAGTTTGACCAAGTCAAATAGCGCAGTGATAGGAGGTAGAGATCATCTTGTGGGACAACACAGTGAAAGAGGAGGGAATTTTCCTTGATGGAGGAAACCCTGATGAGTGGGACCCATGGATAGGGAGCTTACATTTGTTTAAAAGGAGGGCAAGACAACCATTTTTATTCATGCTTATGATTATTGATTTCTTGGTCTGCTTAGACTATTTGTAGTCTCTTGCTGTTTAGTAGAGTTGTAGTGTTGTTTAGCACAAGGAATTCCTATTTAGGATTATTTATCCTTATTGAGAGGCCTCTTAAGGGATTTTGATTCATTTCTCCACATCTAGGCTCAAGGCCAAGCCACCTCCTTCAGCTACAGTGTTATTTCTGCTGAAGTATAACGTTCTGTTGCAGGGTGTTGCAGTGGAGGTTCCACAACACCATTCCTCGGCTTGTCTTTCAGAGGAGGGAGCCTTCTTTCATTTGGGAGATTAGTAAGGAAGGATTTAGAGCATATTTCAGATCTTGGCTCTTGGAAAACACATTCTATTCCACCTACAGCGTAGTATCCCTCAGTAACTGCATTATTTCCAAAGTACAATTGCAGTGAGGATTTGCAGTGTTGATTGGAGGGTGAGATCTTCAGTGATAGGATCAGCCTTTCATTGGAATATCCATTGGAGGAGGTCTACTCAAATTTTGCATTATCTTTAGCCATCTCCATCGAGTTCTAGACATTGAGTTGTAGCTTCTACTGCAACTCTGTCATTTCTACAGTTTTTCCATTTTGTGTATTTTCTAGTCAATCCTTCTAAGGATTGTTGTATTGTTGCTTCCAAGGGTTGAGATCTTGTTCCCCCATCTATTTTGAGCTATGCATTTCTATATCCATGTATTGAAATCATTTTACAGTAGTTATCCATAATAGACTGTGTTGAGTCTCAAATCTGCATCTTTTCCATACACTTTTCTATACCTTTTTCATCCACCTGAACCTCCCAAGTTGTCAAATATCATTGTATATTAATTGCAAAAGAGCATCTAACATGGTTTTTAATTATATTTTTGTGTCTACTGTTTGAGTTAGATTTTTCTCATCTAGCTACGGAATCTTTCCACTTTCCGCAGCTGCTGCAACTTTCCGCAGCCATTTTGTGAAACTCTATGTTACAGGTGTCTACAGGAAAAACGAGCCACATGGGCAAGTCAGAAATGATGTGGACATGGATCGTGTCCTATTGGCTCGAGCAAATCCATCTAAAGAGGTTGCGGTCAAAGGTGTCCAAATGGAAGTCAACCGTAGAGTCCCACGGTGACAGGACTCTGTTTCGTGTCACGTGAAGGTTCATATGGCCGTTTCTGAGTTGCGGAGGACAAATCAACATCTGTACACGGCTTCATAGCCAAATTCAAACATCCACTCCTCATAGATTTACTCTTCAATACGGCCATGATCCTAGATCTGTGGACGTAACGGTCTACGTGTTCTCCATCAGCATAAACTTTAGGAATCAGTTATATTTATTTTGTTATAAATAACGCGTTTGTATACGCATATTAGATTAGTCTAGATTAGTCTCTGTTATCTTTTATTAGTCTGCTCTGTAATGTAATTACGTTGCACTTGTGCCGTAATATCACCTTTTTGTTATGACTGCATATTAATATAAGAAGACTGTTTCCAAACGTAATTCGTACTTGAAGATTTTTGCCAAGGCTGGTGTAGAGGGCCCCTGCACTTGCCAAGGTTCTGTGCATTATTGTATAGTTCTTGTTTTATTTCTTTAAAGCTCATTGTGCCATAATCCATTCACATGTTTATACATTGCATCTTTCATGGTATATATGCTTCATTTATGTTTATAATCTTGCATGCTTTCCATTTCACTTCTGTCTTTCATGTTTTATGTTATTAATCACTGATCAGTGTTCTTGTTTCAGGTTATAGATAGGCAGCCCGGGCATTTTCATAGCTTTTTGACTAATGACATGGAATTAACATCGTTCTGCTGCTAATTTGTTTTTCTTAGTTTCTGTTTAATTTCAGTACTGCTTTGTTTAATTCAGTTTTACTCATTTGCTTCAGTAGTTAAATTTAGATATATTAAACTGCTCATAACATCTTCAGTTGCCTCTGAAAGCCACAGCTGGACTGATGGTGAGGGATTGCATTATGAAATGTGTAGTTTGATATTAGTTTCTTTCTGCAAATTAGATATATTAAATTGCTCATAACATCTTCAGTTGCCTCCGAAAGCCACAACTGGACTGATGGTGAGGGATTGTATTATGAAATGTGTAGTTTGATATTAGTTTCCTTTCTGCAAGTTAGAAATATTAAATTGTGCATGACATCTTCAGTTACCTCCGAAAGCCACAGCTGGACTGATGGTGAGGGATTGAATTACGAATGTATGGTTTGATATTAGTTTACTTTCTGCAAGTTAGATATCAGTTACTCAAGCTGTTTATGGTTACTTCCAAAAATCATAGCTGGACTAATGATGAGGGATCAGAAGACAAGTTGATGTAATCTGATTTAGATTTACTTTGTTGCAATTTTGGATTTCTTTAAGCATAGTTTCTTTTGTGTTTAGACAGCAGCAAGAATAGTTTGGTTTTCATGCTCAATAGTTCACTGTTTTGATTTATTAGACTAGCAACACCTTTTCATTTTAGCAGCACATTTTCATTTCCTTTCAAGTTTTGTCATTGTAAGTTTCAAATTCCTTTTTAAGTTTCAAGTTGGTAAATCATTATAGAGGATATCATTTCCTTGAAAAAACATAACCATACTTGTTTTTATTTTAGAATTTCCATCTCACCTTAGAAAACCAAAAACGACAAAAAGTTAAGAAATAGGTTATCTTGCACATATAGTGCGCTGCAATTCATCAGCTTACGAATCCCGGATTGACAAATTAAATGCAGAAATTTAGGACACACTAAATTGACCAAACAGACTGCGCAGTCATAGCCTGGATTTATACATATATAGCAGTGTTCTTCATTTTATTGTACATGTTTTGTTAAGGCTTGCCTTTCCTTGCTTGAGTGATTGTTTACTCAAGGATTTGTACTCTATTTACTGCTATAACATCACTTGTTGGCTATCTACATATTGATGTATTCAGGCTTAATAAACTAACACTGTTGCCCCATTTTTTGTTCCTACATTGCTGCAGTCCCTTCATTGGGCACTTGTTCAAGACAACTAGGTGTGGGAGACCTGTTTAACCTGCCTAGATTGATTTATTTTGAGGCTTCTCTTGGATTTAGGTATTAGATACATTGATCTAAGGGATCTAGGTCTTGGTTTCAAATCCTGTAGTAGCCACTCCTGGAAAATACGTTTTCCAGTCATGCCTTGCTGACAGTTCCCATTTTGGGATATTACACTCTTGACGTGTGGCAAGAGAGGTGGAGCCCTTTCACGAATTACTTACAAGTCCTTGATAGAGGGCTAAAAAAATATCATCGGTGTGGGCATGACTGTAATTCCTTGTCCATATAAGGGAAATATCTAAAGGTTAGGATAACACCATTTTGTTCTTTATAAAGGATTTTTTTTAATGACAGAATGATGGCACAAATCTAGGTGGTTGTAAACCCACCACAAGCAAACCATTGATGAATCCATGCTCGAAGGGAAAATTTTTGCATAGAGTGTATTGGGGTGAGGTTAGGTGGATCCTTAGTCTTATAGTTTATTTGGATAACCTTATGCAACATGTATTAAGGAATACCTTATCGTTGTGCCCATGGATTGGACGTTAGATTATTCCTTATCACAATTGGGCAATGGCAAGGTGGTGTGGCCCGAAGGCCACATCCCAAGAGTTTGCATTCGTAACTCACAAGAAATGATAGGGATGATTGGGCATCATTCCAACTGGCCTCAAAGCTAGGAGGCAGGAGAGCACTCCCATTGTTCGGGATGGAGCCCACATGATAGCTCAACCCTGAGGCTAAAATCTCATAGGTTTCATGTGACACAAAAAGGAATGGTGGGGATGATAGGGAATCGAGCTAACTAGGCCTACAACTTAGAGGCATAGGGTGTCCCCATTGGCTAGAAGTGTAACCGCGTGGCATCTAACCCCTGAAGTAAAAAATCCCATAATTTTTGAAGGGATATTTTGTAGTGAAGCGCGAGATGATGTGAGCCCATGACAGGTTGGACTCCATGTCACCCTAGAAGCAATGGGATTAGTGCAAAGAGGACCACATGACAAATCCGCTCAATGGATTGACCCTAGTGCATTCCCAAGAACACACAAGGAAGGGAATGGGGTGAGTCAGCACGGGATATTGGGGAGAGACCAAAGGGACGGTCCTCACTTGTACCATAAATGCAGTACCACTAGTGGTCCTGGGAAATAATAAACCACCTATTCCGAGGGGTCCCTTGGTGGTTTTGAAAATCGGCTTGACCTCGTCGAAATGAATATAGGTCATATATCTGCCGATTGGTGGTTTCCACTTACCACCCATTTTTATGGGTCACCTCATCATAAATGTCGTACACTTTGTCAGAATTGCCTTGATGGCTTCATCGTTCAAACAAGAGGGTATCTACACAGAACTTACACGTCTTTTAAGTGAGAAGGAAACATGGTGAAGTGGCAGTGCAAACAGAGAGAGCGGTGTGACGATTTATCATTACTTGGGATTAATGTATGGTGGGACCCTTTGGGGGAAGGCACATGACATATATTATGTCTCCGCAAGGTATTACGCCACCCATGAATATTTCATTATATTCATATCTATATATTCAAATGGGTTCAAGCCATGTAATAACTATATATATATATATATACTGGGGTTATGAACCCTAGTTAACAGAATACCTTTGGTAGGAGGAGAGATAGGAAAAATGAAACTAAGGAAACAAAAAGAAACTATTATCCCATTCCTCTAACTTTACTTGAGGAGTTGGGTAAGCATATTTCCACCCCACTATAAATAAGTGGGTTTGTGTCATTACACATGGTATTAGAGAATATAGGTTCAAAACTCAGACTGGATGGGCCCTATCATGAAGCATGGATTTACATAATCTAACTAAGTACTTGTTTAGGTGTTAAAAATCGACCTAGCTACTAAATTTCATGTCAAATCAATATAGTGATTTCCTATTTTTTTGATAACCATGTTCTAATGTGAGTTGTATTGGTTGGATATAGTCAACAAATCTGTAAGAGGAGGATCATAGGAATAAACATGTTTTTTATTTATTAATTATGTGATATCAATGGTATTGTTTGTGATCTAATTGAGGAAAATAAAATGATAAATATGATGGCATACTAACATGGTTGTTTTGTTTCAGCCGGATTAACAATGATTTCTCCATGAGTGCAAATTTCATGGTCATGAATTGTGCTTATTTATTCATTACATGAATTATCTAAAAATGTGTGTGATTAAAAAAACATCACAAGCAGCCTAAGATAGTGAAGGACACATAATAAGGACTAAAATGGTGTAGTACAATTTTTATCAATCACAAAATGGAAGTGACGAGGTCAGGTCCAATGAGGAAGAAATATCAGTTGACCAATGGGGAGGGAACCACTCTCTATATTGATTAGATACGTTGAGAATCCTAAGAGCTGAAGTTAGAAGATTCAAAGAAAGTAATGAGAAGCCAATAAGATCCCAAGAGAGGAAAGTTGAGATAAACATAGTCCTCCTACAAATTCTCTCATATTTGTAGAGAAAAATGCAACCTAAGATGAGGGCCCATCATAGAGACAGGAGGAGCCCTCAGGAGTCAGAAGTGAACACAAACGTGGCATATACCAGGTACAGTAAGAGGCATAAGCATAAAAGTGAGGATATTTTTCAAGGAAATTGACCATTAAGCACCCTAAGAGGAAGAACCAACACTTATGTGCATCATTCTAGCAGACGATCTAGTTCCTCTACCAAGAGGCACCACAATCACTCCCATCATTATCATCATCATAATTTAAGAATAAAGGAAAATGATTACATGCTAGAGGAGTTTACGAAAGCCAAGCATCCCACATTTTATGGGGAAATGAAGAAATTAGAAGAGGTAGAAGCTCGGTTGCTTAGCATGATGAAATTTTGAATTCATGACTATTCTGAAAACATGAAAGCTAGGATTTCCACCTACAACTTGAAGGGAAAAGAAAAAATATGGTGGGAAGACATGAAAAATTTTGGAGGAATTATTGAGAAATAATTGACTTGGTTAGAATTTGAAAAGTTGTTTATAGAGAAATACTTATCGAAGTGCTACTGTGATGGCAAGGAAAAATATTTCTATGAATTCAAGATGGGCCAAATGACTGACTATGAATATGTCACTAAATTATTGGAATTATTAAGTTATGTTTCATATCTCAAGGATGAGAAGGCCAAGATCCAAAGGTTAATTAGTGGATTGCCTATGGATTTCAGAGATAAAATTGAGTCGTTGGAACCTCAAATTATGAAGGATGCCATCAAGAAGCTAAAACATTACTATGAGAAAACAAAACGTAGGTAGGAAATTAAAGGTAACTGGAAGATAGATAATAGAGTTGGAAATAAGAAGAGTTGAGCTAATAAAAGCCTAGAAAATAAGGAAGGTAAGCATCCAACCCCTACAAAGAATTATCACCAGAAGACTAATATTTTTGTTAGAAGGAATGTGCAACAACCAACCCTAGAGCAACTCAAGCATGAAGGCTGAGAGCCATTAAAGTGTTGCACATGTGATGAAAACCATAGGAAGAGGGAATTCCCACGTCAAAAGAATGTTGGGACAAATATATACAGTGCCCAAGAAGATCACACAATGGGTGATGTGGCTCGAGGAATTTCCAAAATTTATGAAATTGTAGATGACCACCACTTAGACCACCATGAATCCATCATTGAGATGGAAGGTAAGTTGTGTGATTTATTTTTTTATATTTTAATAGATTTAAGTTATAATTATATCGATGATAGCCCAGAGCTTGTATAAAAATGAAATTTGGTCAAGGAATTACATGAAGAACCATAGTTGTTCTAGCTGGAAACCAGAATCAAAAGAAATATTAATCACTAAGTGATATCATGTACGTTTGAGCTCAGGTGCATTCCAACAAAAGAACATTTGAATGTATTTCTAGTGGATTCATAAAATATATTATTAGGCATGGATTGGTTGTATTTTCACAGAACCAAAGTGGATTGCTTTGTAAAGGAAATTGAATGTTTGGATGAGCAAGGAGGAAGTTGAGTTCTGCAAGGTAGGAAAAGACCTACTTTAGTAAGGTTGATCATGGCCATGCAGGCTAAGTGCAGGAGAAAAAAGGGTGAATGTTATTTGCAGTCCAAATTTTAAATGATGGAAAGGATAGTAGTGATGATGATAATGAAGAAAGTGAACTGTTGAGAAGATACTCAGTTTTGCAGCAGTATGCAACTATTTTTCCAGAAGAGTTTCCCATATTACGTCCTCATAGATAGAGAGAGATAGAGATTTATCTATTGAGTTGGTACCTAGATCAGACCCAACATCCAAAGCACCATACATGATGAGTACCCTTGAGTTAGTGGAGCTAAAATTGCAGCTCAAGGAGATGTTTGAAAAAGGCTACATAAGGACAAGTGTGTCTCCATAGGGAGCACCTGAATTATTTTTAAAGATGAAGGATGGAACCCTTAGGTTATGAATTTACTACACGAAATTAAACAAGGTTACCATAAATAACATGTACCCATTGCCAAGGATTGATGATTTCTTTGATTAGTTGAGTGGAGTATCTGTTTTCTCTGAGATTTACTTGAGGTTGGGATATCATCAAGGATCAAGGAGGAGGACATTCATAAGACTACCTTTAGGAAAATATATGGGCATTATGAATTTGTAGTGGTTCCCTTTGGGCTTACTAATTCCCCTGACGCGTTCATGTGCATAATGAACATTGCGCTACGTCCCTATTTGGATAATTTTGTCATTGTATTTGTTGATGATATATTAGTGTATTCAAGGACCAAAGAAGAGCATGAAAATAATTTAATTTCAGTTCTACAATTGTTGAGGGAGTGTAAGCCAAACTCAGCAAGTGTGATTTCTTTCAATCATAGATCCATTATTTGGGGAATATTATCTCCAAGGAAGGGATATTCATTGATCCAAAAAAGATAAAATATATAATGGAGTGGCCAATCTCAAAGAATGTGAATGATATTATATCATTCATAGGATCGACAGGTTATTACATGAGATTTATAATAAATTTCTCTAAGATAGGCCATCCTATCACATCCTTGAAGAGAAAATGAAAAAAATTGAGTGGAAAACTCAATGTGCAGCAAGTTTTGAGAAACTAAAGAAATTGCTCACAAATGCACCAGTGATGAGGATTGTGGATCCTGGAAAAGGTTTTGTGGTGTTCATAGATTCCTGCAAGGAAGGGCTCGGTGGAGTCTTGATTGAGGAAGGACAGGTAGTATGTTATGCATCAAGGAAATTGTTGAAAATGGCAACAAGAAACAGTGACGGAGGCCTCCTGAAACATCTTTCCTGATCCTAGTTGGAAAGTGATCACCTAAACTAGGTGGGGACCACACATGTGATTTTTGTCGAAAAGTCTATTTTTTAGACTATGTCTATTTTTAGACATATGGATCATGGACCAGGAGCTGCAGTATGCTATTCTTGGAGGATTTTTCATGTTGGTAAAAATATATGGATCTCTATTTTTAGCATTTAGGTCGAAGTCTATTTTTAGACTGGCGGGCTAAAAATAGAACAGTCAAATATTATTTATCCTTAATAATATTTGGACGCTAAACTTCAGTTTACTCTCTTGGAGCACTTCAGTTTGACCCCCAGAGGTGGGGCATGCAGCTTCCAGAAGGATTTACGCTTTTCCTATGGGTTAGGTGAGCTAATGCATGGTTGACTTTAGTTAGAGCTCAAGTGGCGGAGTTCGGTGGAGTTGATGCGACAGTTAATGGAGATGGTGTTCTAGTTAACTAGTTGAACTAGTTGTATTTAGTTTAACTGGCTAATACACTAGAGATGAGTTGGGTGAATTAAATATTATTTAATTCACAAATTATTAACTCATTATTCAACTAAAGAACACATCAGTTTAACTCAGTGCATGGACAGTTCAGTGGCGACAAGTGAAAGAGGTAGATGAAAGGGTTGAGTTATCTATCAGTTGCGACATTAGTTGTGCATGAGATTTGCACTACACTTGGAGGAAATTACCAATGATAATTGCGCAGTTGGAGCCAGTGAGATTCGAACTTGGATCTCTATTTAGACCAGCCTTGATTGCGCAATAGAGGAAGGGAAATTAGTGGGTGTGTTTTGAACCTGTGACTTGTTCAAAACCAAGCTAGTTTTTGTGTAGCTTTGGGAGATAGTACTAAGTACTTGTGAGGAGTTTGTACTATGTATTTGCTACATGTTCTCTCCATCTAATATGACAAAATAGCTGAGGGGTTTTCAGCTATAAGCTTTCCCCATACATACTGTGTTAATGTGTGTGATGATTTGATGTGCGATCGCTTCTATTCTTTCCGCATGTGACAATTAATTGTAGAAGAGATTATGTGTTATGCATGCAATTCGAAATTCATGTGTGATCAGGTTAATCTCCATTGAATAAGTAATTTATTCAGAAAATTTCTACATGGTATCGGAGCAATATTAATTGTCGAGATCTATTACGGTGATTGCAAACTTATATCCTCGGACAGAGCCTGCATACGGGCAGATAGCCTCCGGATTCATATTTATTTGGAAAGTGAAAGGTCTGGTAAAAGCCCATGCAGTCAATCTCTGATTTGGAAATAATTTGTTCTCAAGTATAGATCGGAAGCAATTGAGTTATCAGCTGGTGGTGAAATTCGAATTTGCAGATTTGTGTTCTTGGTGCCGCGGCAAAAATGTCTTTCATCGGGTTGCGACTAGAATATGCCTTGGAAGGCAGTTCGAATTATGTTGCATGGAAGGACCGCATGGAGGCTGTATTAGATGATAAAGGGCTGTTGGAATTCGTGGAGAAAGAGATTCCAAAGCCTACTTCTAATGATGCTGCTGTTGTGGAAGCCTGGCGGAAGAAACAAGCAAAATGTCGAAGGATCCTGTTGGAGGTCGTAAAGGATCACATTGTATCCAGCCTGCATGGAAAGGCTTCTCCATATTTGATGTGGAAAGCTTTGACGGATCTATACCAAAGCAAGAGCGACCAAAGGAAGCTGGCGCTCAAAGATAGACTCAGGAACATCAAGATGGAGAAAGGTGACAGCATCGCAAAGTACCTCACGAAGTTTACTCAATGCAGAGATGAGCTGGGAAGTGTGGGAGTGACTGTCGAAGATGAGGACTTGGTTGATCTGGCACTCCTTGGTCTTCCGAAGGCTTGGCATTCCTATCAGGATAGTGTCAATGGTCGGGAGAAGTTGCCTGGGTGGGAGCGATTGTGGTCGGATCTCATGCAAGAGGAGATCAGGAGGACGACCAGGGACGGATCTTCATCAAAGGTATCTGATGAAGAAGACTGTGCTTTGGCTGCCAAAGCAAGGAAGGGGAAGGGAAAGGAGAAGGCTTCTCAATCCGGTGCAGATGGTAAAGAGCGTGACATGTCCAAAGTGAAGTGTTTTCACTGTCATGATCATAGACATTACGCCACAAATTGTCCACAGAAGAAGAAGAACAAGTAGGCTGCTGGAGTTGCAGCTGGTGAGGCTCTTGCCTCGCAATTTGAGCTGGACTTCTCATTGATCGCATGCATGTTTTCTAGTGCATTGGGATCGGGGTGGTATATTGATAGTGGCACTTCCTTTCACATGACGGGAGATGCAAATATTTTCAGTGACTTTGTGGAGAAAGGTCTCCAGATGCATGTTGAGTTGGGCGACGGTGGACAATACAATGCGACCGGCATTGGTACCATAACCTTTCAGAGGGAGTCAGGTAAACTCATTCTTTTACAAGATGTATTGCATGTACCAGGTCTAAAAAAGAATTTTATCTCAGTCGCAATGTTAGAGGATAAAGGGTATGAAGTTTTCTTCAGAGAAGGAAAAGTTTTCCTTCGGCACAAGGCAACGGGTCAAGTCAAGAAGGTTGGGATTCGGGCAAAGAATCTCTATAGACTTGAAGTAGATGGGATTTCTATGGAGCTTCCTACTGTTGGGAAGTGCAAGAAAGACATGCAATTGATGCTTGAGAGGGAGCAAGTTTTGCATGCAGGTAAGAGTGAACCTCGGGATGTGGAGCAGCCACAAGATGAGGATCATGGAGTGGGAGAAACCACTCATGTAGAGAAATTTCGTGCCAGATGGGCAGAGGGAGTGCATGCAGCTATACCACCAGGTGAGAGGTGGGGCGACATGCATGATTAATCCCAAGAGGATATTTCTGGGCAGGATTCATGAGATGGTGTGGATCTCATGAGTTGAACCTGGCTACGAGGTGCCCACAGCGCGGCAGTAGCAAGATCAGTTGGAGTGATGCAGGCAGATCAAAGTGACAGTGTCGGATACTGGAGCGCGGATCAGAGTTGACAGCAAGTGCAAGAGTGCATGGGTGCAAGAGTTCAACAGCGTAGTGGTTCCTGATGACATGTGTAGTTGGCCAAGCAGAAGTCGAAGACTTTGATGATAGATGCTAGATGCATCAAGACTGATTGAGTTGTTTGGAGCCTATTCAGTTTCAGAGGAGTTGCAGAGCAGATGCATGGAGTTGCATGGCGCTTGTGGAGGTTGCAGGGCGAATGCATGGAGTTGCATGTCACATGCAATGACAGTCCTTTCTTGTTGAGAGGGAGTGTTGAAAATGGCAACAAGCAACAGTGAAGGAGGCCTCCTGAAACATCTTTCCTAATCCTAGTTGGAAAGTGATCACCTAAACTAGGTGGGGACCACACATGTGATTTTTGTCCAAAAAAAATCTATTTTTAGACTATGTCTATTTTTAGACATATGGAGCATGGTCCAGGGATTGCAGTATTTTATTCTTGGAGTATTGGTCATGTTGGTAAAAATAGATGGACATCTATTTTTTGGACCTATAGGTCGATGTCTATTTTTAGACTGCCTCTCCTTAAAATAGGGAAGTCAAATATTATTTACCCTTAATAATATCATTTTACTCCCTTGGAGCACTTCAGTTTGACCCCCGGAGGTGGGGCATGCAGCTGCTAGAAGGAAATACGCTTTTCCTATGGGTTAGGTGAGCTAATGCATGGTTGAATTCAGTTAGAGCTCAAGTGGCGGAGTTCGGTGGAGTTGATGCGACAGTTAATGGAGGTGGTGTTCTGGTTAACTAGTTGAACTAGTTGTATTTAGTTTAACTGGCTAATACACTATAGATGAGTTGTGTGAATTAAATATTATTTAATTCACAAATTATTAACTCATTATTCAACTAAAGAACACATCATTTTAACTCAGTGCATGGACAGTTCAGTGGTGACAAGTGAAAGAGGTAGATGAAAGGGTTGAGTTAGCTATCAGTTGCGACATTAGTTGTGCATGAGATTTGCACCACACTTGGAGGAAATTACCAATGACAATTGATGAATTGGGCAGGTGAAATTCAAAATTGGATCTCTATTTAGACCAGCCTTGATTGCGCAATAGAGGCAGGGAAAGTAGTGGGTGTGTTTTGAACCTGTGACTTGTTCAAAACCAAGCTAGTTTTTGTGTAGCTTTGGGAGATAGTACTGAGTACTTGTGAGGAGTTTGTACTATGTATTTTCTGCATGTTCTCTCCATTTATAATATACTATAGCTGGGGGTTTTCAGCTATAAGCTTTCCCCATACATACTGAGTTAATGTGTGTGATGATTTGATGTGCGATCGCTTCTATTCTTTCCGCATGTGACAATTAATTGTAGAAGAGATTATGTGTTATGCATGCAATTCGAAATTCATGTGTGATCAGGTTAATATCCATTGAATAAGTGATTTATTCAGCAAATTTCTACAGAAATTAAATGAGCATGAGGTGAATTATGTAACTCATGATCTAGAGTTAATTTTAATTATTCATGCCTTGAATATGTGGAGGAATTACCTCCTTGTGAGGAAATTGACACTTATGACAGACCATAGTGGGCTAAAGTATTTGTTTGAGCAACCCAAGTTGAATTCTAGGAAGACAAGATGGTTGGCCAGACTTAGTGAGTTTAACTTTGAAACTAAGTACATCAAATGCAAGGAAAACATGGTTTTTGATGCACTTAGTAGGAGGATTCAAGGGAATCACTTGATCTAGGTGGCTCCAGAGACACCCACCGGACAAAGAGGGCTTATGAAATCTAAAAAATCCAAGTGGCAGGAATGTGGAGAACTTAGTTTCAAGTTGGATATCTCGTCTTCTTGATCGTAATAGTGTAAACGGTTCATCAAACCGAGTTCGTATATGAAAGTTAAGGCTGGTAAAAGTTTTGGGTTGACTTGGTGATGTCACAGGTTAAGGAGGCAACATTTTCGCAGATTCGATTGGTCGGATTCTAGCCAACTTGGGCTGGATTCCAGGAGAAATTGTGGGACGTTTAATTTGTCCGCTTTGGCCTAAAAAACGAATCTTAATTTAAGTGGGGTTAGTTTTAAAGAAAAATATATATATAAAAAAGGGACGGGTCGTGACCCCTGCCCCTACCCAAAACTATTAAAAAATATAATATATTTTTGGGTCGGCAGCCATGACCTTGCCAGACCTGTGCCCCATGCCACCGGGTGGTAGGCGGGTAGCCTCCGATGGACCCACCCCACGCCCCACCAAAAATAGCATGGGCTGGTGGGAATCGATCCCGCCCGACCACCTGGGTCGGCCCGCTCCACGGGCGACCCAACCCATAACCAACACCATAACAAACAACAAACACAATGCCTATTTAATACATATATTACAACAACCACTGTGCCAATTTTTATTAAAATATATGTTAAACAATATATATATATATATATATATATATATATATATATATATATATATATAACACGCCCCCATTACAAAACAACGCAAATAGTTGGGCGGGCCTCTCGATGTGTGTCCGCCCCCCCCATGGGTTTTTAAAATAAAACAAATATGTGCCTATTATGGAGGGGTCAAGATTTGACCCTCCGACCTCCCTCCAACGAACCTCCAAACTTAACCACTATGCCAACAGCCGCGACCTTGTAAGGTCCATCAAAATTTGTCTACATAAACTCATCAATCACACAGTTCAGAGGGGTAGAGCAGGTTGGAGCAGGCACGCAATTCGAGATATATTAATTAATTTCAGGCGGAACCCTGAACCAGTATGCAGAGGTAGTGGAACCATGATTGAGCCTCATTTCCAGAGGGGCCAAAATTTCCCAGTGTCCAAATTGGACAAATTTTATATGTATTTTACACCTATTGATGGCACGAACCTAATGTTAGTGTTAGTTTCTGCAACATATGTCTCGATTTTTTGGCCATTTTCTAGAATGGGATGATGGTGTCGGATTTCAGTGCGTGGATAATCGATTTCTTGCCATTCGACGCCATGATTTCGATGGTGCATTCAGATCCAACAATTGAGCAGCCTATTCTTCAGCCAACATCAGAGTTGAGGTATATGAAGTGTTGTTTCCATGTACTTCATTGATTATTGTTGTAGGATGTATTATGTCATGTCGATTCCTGCTTGATGTATGATGCAAAATCATTATGTTTATTTGTTATTGTTGATTCCCTCTTGATGTAAGATGAAGA